>VZTU01008894.1:151062-249735 GCA_013400835.1 Zapornia atra
ATTGGCCTTGTGAGCTGCAAGAGCACATTGCTGGCTCATGTTAAGTTTCTCATCCACCACAATCCCCAAGTCCTTCTCAGCAGGGCTACTCTCAAGAAGCTCTTCTCCCAGTCTGTATCTATGTCTGGGATTCTCCCAGCCCAAGTGCAACATCTTACACTTTCCAGTGTTGAATCTCATTAGGTTCCCCCGGGCCCATCTTTCCAGCCCGTCAAGATCCCTCTGGATGGCTTCCTTTCCTTCTAGGGTGTCGACCACACCACTCAGCTTGGTGTCATCTGCAAACTTGCTGAGGGTGCACTCAATTCCATCATTGATGTCATTGATAAAGGATGCCCTTGTGAATCAGAGGGCGGGGACCAGCCCTCAGGTGTATGCCAACTTGACGCAGTTCTCAGGCCAACACTTAATTTGCAGCCAGCATCATTCCCTGTTCACTTCCTCGCAACACATGAAGCCTCAAAGTGCAGAGAGACTTCTGGAGCCATGAAGTCTCTTTTAGTGGTGACTCAGCTTACCAATGCATTGGGGCATTCACACTGCTACTTGAAAATTACCTAAGCTAGTATTATGGGTGACCAGAACTACTTGTACAGTGCCATCATATTCCCAAATCTTCCCAAAAGTGAGCATCTTGCAGTGGCTTCAGTGCTTAAAGTAGAAAGCAGCTCTAACATCATTAATCAGTTTATTCTACATCAAGAATCAAAGCAGAACCTCAGTGTTACGGTTACAGCGCTCTTGGACACATGCAGCAGCACAAAGCCCAACCCTTGAATTACTTGCTCTGTCCCAAAAACATCCTGCACCCTTAGTCCTTTGCTTGGGCGTCTGTTTCCAGGGGCACATTTCTAAGAGGGTTCTGTGAGCTTTCCCTAACTCAGCCTGGTGCAGTGCCGGCTCTTGGAGGCAAGGTTGCTTAAAACTGCTGTAAAATCCTGACAGTATTACACACTGAATGCTTTTGGTATTATTACTTAGTGCATATTTGTGAGGAAAAAAATACTCCATCATCACCCTGGCAGCCAGCAATAGGGTCTGGCAAGTCTGACAGTCATCTTATTTGCAAGTATGTCACTGGAGTGAGAAATATTAAAACCTCTCTGCTAATAGACATGACCAGAAATTATTGCTCCAAGCTACATATTTCTGTAAACCAAGTAGGTTGTTTCCAGTCATAATAAAATACCAACAGGGCAGAGGAGGGGAAAAAGGATCCCTGAAATGGGGCTGAATAAGGAATTTGGGGCTTTTGGTTTTATTCTCAGTGGCTCTGCTACTGGGCCACTGCACAACCAGGGATAACTCACATCATCTCTGTGACAGCTTCAGATGAAAAGCCAGCTTCAGATGCTGCGTGTTACAGTGCTGTGAGAATCTCATGCCTGGACGAATCCTTTTTCTACCCTCATTAACCAGAAAGTTAATTAAAAGTCTTAAAGAAAACCAAGACCTACAGCAGATTAAGTAGATATTTACCATGACTACATGTTTCTGGCTTTCATCCCTATTTATTTGCTTCCTGCATCCATCACCAGCCTGTATGTTCACAGGCAAACAGCAAAACGCCTATGTCTTCAGGAACTGGCTGGAGTGGGGCAATGCAAGGCCAGGGTGGACAGCGTCAACCTCCAGCCCAAGAGAACGAACTCCCTCCAGTGTCAGTAGCAAAAATCACGCTGCCAGCACAACTGAGCTTCTCAAGCCATCTTTATATTAATTTCCAGGTGCTTTTTTTTCCTACACAGTATGTTAAAAGTTGTAACACCAACTCCTGCATTGAGCCCAAGGAAGGTTCTGCTGGCCCTTCTTTTGAGTCAGCATCACCAGCCTAAACCAGTCCCTTCAGGTTCCCCCCCCAGTACCATTCAGTCCTCCCTATGGACAGTCACCTGTGACAAAATTTGCACTCTTCTTTAATTACTATAGTAATTAAACTTCTCCAAAACCTGGAGAAGATCTGCTCAGGGTCAGGCACAAATCTGGGGGGTAAAGGGGGCAGCCAGGAACGGAGTGGGATGTTCCCACCCCAGCCTTTTCCCTCCTTGCCTGCACAAACCTACTACATCCCAGCCAGCACAAATCGGGCGTGGGAGGGAAGGCGTGGGGCACCGGTGGAGTCTGAAGGACTTTCTGCAGCTTAGCAGCTCCCCTGCCTCTCCACCTAATGTGCTTAGCTGCTTAGCATGCAGTGAGCTAAACATTCTCAGTTTTACTGGGTTTTTGCGTTACTTGACCTTACTGACTGGGGAGCGCCGTGTGCCTTACCTACCTTTGCTTGCTCATGTCACAAGGCACTTCCCAAGGTGAAAGATGCTTTTGCTTTTGCTCCAAGAGCACAAAACACAGAGCTGTGCCTGGGGAGTGCTCAGCGCTCCCTGCAGCGGGTCCACGGCAAAGAACGAGGCCAGTTCCGCAACACCATTTTAACTTTTTACCTCCAAGAAAAGGTTTGGCTTCAGTGTATTGTCACTTCCAGGGCACAAGCACCTGCATTTCAGTGAGCGGACACAGCAAACTGCTGTCCTTTCTTTACCTACCCTGCAGCCTTGCAGTGCTGAGCCCATCTGTCCCACCTTACCCCTGTAAGCCTGCAAATGCAAGGGCTTCTTCCCTGCATATATTAACATTATTAATTAAGTCCCTAACCTCATTTAGCCACTTAGGTTTTTGCACCATGCAAAAAGAACTAGGAAAGAGGAGGTGGAGGCTTTCTTAACGCAGCAAAGATCTCCTCTCACCTTGCAACCTATAGTGCAGCAGAGGTTGTTTAATCAATGGGATCCATTCCTTAACCTGGAGCAAGTTTCTGTGTCCAAAGCAGAGGATAAGAAACTTTGGGGGCAAGGAAGTGCCAGGTTTAGAGAGGAACAAGGCACCACGCACTTTCCCAGCTATGAATTCATCAAAGGTGGGTTTTTTTCCCCTCTGAATTTTTGCAAGATGTGCAAGTGCCGCGCATTGCTGAGCCTCGCAGCTCCTGGACAGATGAGAAATTAATTTCTAAGAACTTCAGTGATGTCAGGCATTTTCTTTTTTTCATGTGACCATCCAGTGGCAAAAGCTGTCAGCGGTGCTGGCAGTAGCTTAACAAAAAATGTTGACGTTGCCTGGATACTGAGTCCCGCTCCAGTCTAGGATTTGCCACCGTGTCTGCATTTGACAGCTGTAACTCCTTGGGATTTTAGGTTTTCTTTAATATTCTAAGAGCCGTGCAAATGTCTCTCCTTATTCAGTTCCCTCCTCTTCTCTCCTCCCCCACTTTTTGGCTTTGTAAAATGCAAACTAATTCCTCAACTAGAGTAAAGCCATAAATAACAAGCCATAAAAATATTTTTCTAGCCTTCTTTTTCCAAGGTTCAGCTTTTCAGTTATAGAAGTCCTGTATACAATCACATGGGGAAGGTATATGAGAATCTGTTTATGTGATTAAGAATTGGCTTCTTCTTTGCTGGGGCCCAATGACAGCATTTTATGCTTTGCATTTGCCACTGCCAAGGTTCGCTCAGCTGTCTCTCTGTGACCTCCAAAGCAGAAGGCAGCAAGGTTTAACATCGCTTTTCACAGACTGCTTACAACAAATCTTTACTGGTGGGTATCCATGGAGTCTTGGGGGAAAAAAAACACCCATTATTAAATACCTGCTGATTTTTTGTTACAGTGGGTGGATTCCAAGTTTCACTGATGGCAAAAAAACAGCTACTCCAGAGGGAAGCGAATTTTCATCCGTCTTCCCCTGACTGCTGTCCTGCTCCCAATCTGACTTGTGCCTCAGTGCTTGAAGAAACAGTCCTGGATGTCGTTAAGTGAAGTGCTGTAGTGTTCTATCATCTTTTATGGTAAAGAATTTGGAAGGACTTGAGAGAGAGCTTCAGGCAGAACAGAAACAGGACCAGAGTGCATACACAAAATACAACACAGGACTCCCCTTCCTGGCAGCTAGATGACAGAGAAGGAAAAAAGAACAAAAAAATCCACTGCAGATCATTTTTCCAGACTGGTCCCTGACGTGGTTCCTGAGCAAGGAGCAATGCACAGTTATCCTGGTGCTCCACAGCAGCAGATTTCCGCACTCGGTGGGGTTATTTTCCAAAGGAAATGATGTGTTCCTTGCTCCACCTCACCCCCCCACCACCCCAAGTCTGGGAGGATCTCATCTTTCAGGGTTTATCGGACTGTATGGGTATGTGCTACCTGGAGATGTCCCACATAACATGCAGAAATAAGACACAGTAATTGTATTTTTTGCATTTTCATTCACACAGACACAGCCTTCACCCCATCGATGCGAACAATGTGAGCGCATAAATCCACTTCTGCTGAGCAAATCTGAAGGAACCATGGGTCCCTCACAAAAGCAAAGTGATGGCTATTTATTAAATACCTGTCTTGTTTTTGGCTAGGATAGAGCATTCAGCATAAAAGGGGGGCTGATGTGGGGAGGAGGAGGCAGCTCCAGGACATGTGGTTTTGGGGACAGTCCGGTTTCGCTATGGCTCTGAGCTGTACGGCCTGAGCTGTGCAGTTTGGTGGGACACTGCATCGGGTATCAAAAGTTTCATATATTTTGCTATAAAGTCCTGTTATTATCTCTATCTTTCTGCTATCCCAGTAATCTACCCTTATCCCAACCCGTGAGGTTTTGGTTTCTTGGGTTTTCTTCTCCCTCCCTATCCCCCTCCCTCAATTCCCATCCCCCCACCGCCCCTCCACCTTAAAGAACAAGTGTCTGTTTGGTGCTCAACTCTTGTCTGGGGCAAAACCACGACAGTCCCTTAGTGTAATTAAGAAAAACACTAAATCACAGTTTCTTTCTTGGTCTTTGTTTCTGCAACAAAGAAAACCAGTAAGAAAGAAAAATGTTCCTCACTACTGCAATGAAGCCCGTATCAGTTACCCCACAGCCATGGCTTTGACTGCCTCTCTTATTTATCCCTCCCTGTTTCTCTTGACACTAGTGAGGATCTGCTGATAAACCACCTATTTTCCTGCAGACTGGGCTTCTTATTCAACAACATCTAGACAGCTGTACAAACTGGTTTGTACTAATCCCCACCATTTGCTTGAATGCTTTCTGTGAACTCCAGTGAACGTACAAGATGTCAGACTGGTGATAATCCTCATTACTTACTATTTACATTTTTAAGGAGGGAAGGGTCATAATTAGGCTTTTGTCAGTGAGATTGCCTTTGACTGCATCAGAAGGAAAGGCTTGCTTCTGGCTTTGAAGGACAAAACCCAACACAGTAAAGTTCAGATCCTTACGTTGGAAATTTCCTTATTGCTCCCTACCTTCAGAGGGGTCACTAGCAAATATTGCTGAAATTAGCCAAAATATTTCCTTTTTTCTTTCCCCCCCCCCCCCCCCCCTTTCTTTTAAGTTAAGAAGGTCCTTTTATTTACCCAAGTCAACCTTGCTCAGATGTCTCAGTTAAGGTTTTGTACTATCAGCTTCAGGCACTCAACTCCGGAAATGATTCTATTGAGTTCAGAGCTCAGTGGTCAAATCTTGCCCTGTGTCACTCTGAGAAAGTCAGATGTAGTAAATCAGATGTGTTTAAATACACATAACACAAGAGAATTTGATCTTCACATGAGTAGAAGCCACATTTTAATTAGCCTTGCTGGAAAGAGGAACACTTTCTTCTAAAAGATGAAAAAATTCAGCGAACCGCTCATCTAAATGCTCACGTCAACTTGATTTTGAGGTTTGCTCTCTGAACAAGTTCAGGCCAGTGCTGCATTGCAGTCAAGTGCTGCTGCTGAGGACTTCTATGCCAAAACCCTGTTTTTATTACCTGGCTGCATGGTTCAGCTGCTGTTCGTGCTCCTCGTCTTTCAGAAATCCTTCAAGGTGCACCTAACACAGCCAAGCTCAACACTTCTGTAGCAAGCTACTTTTTATACGTTGCCCAGAGAGATGGTAGATGCCCCATCCCTGAAAAAAATTCAAGGTCAGGTAGGACTGGGCTCTGAGCAACCTGATCTAGCTGAAGGTGTCTCTACTTGTGGCAGCGGGGTTGGATTAGATGACCTTTAAAGGTCCCTTCCAACCCAAAGCATTCTATGATTCAGTGAAACCCAAAGGAGGCAGGCACTTAATGTAGGCGTTACACACAGAGTGAGTAACACGACCTCTATTTGCCACCTGTAGCTACTTTCATTTCTGTCTTAAGCACAAGTTCATGTCCAATTCTTTCTCACGCTCTCCACAAAGTCTTGACCTCTGTAGCCTTTAGATGTGGATTTTTAGTTTGCATGGATTATAGCCAGTTTTAGCCTCTGGCTGCTCGGCACTACAGGGTGCACGTCGGCGTGCCAGCATGTTGGAATTGGAGCTACCACATAACTGCAAACAGCATCATCCTGTTGGAGTTACAGCTCCGGTTGCCAAGCGCAGTTCACTCACCATTAAACAGCTCTGTGGAAAGACCGTGAACATGGAGAGCTATGGAAACCTTATACTGAGGTTAAGCAAACAAATCTGACACCAAACCTTCTGCCCAGCTGGGGCGGGCGATGAAGCAGATACATTCTGCTGACCCTGAAACAAAACACTCAGGATTCCCAAACAACAGCTTTTGTTGAAGAACATACCATTAACAGCTTACCTTCACACACTTTCCCTGCAGAAATTAATTGCATGAGGGTCTGTGTATTTGTCAATGCAATTAAAATGTCTATCATGAAATTGAGAACTATATCCTGACCCCAGGGCAATGGCAAACCCTCCTGGGATGAGAAGAGGAGGTGTTGTTTTCCTGAGCGACTGTTGTTACACATGTTGGAGCAAGGGATGCTTTCAGCCCCAGCTGTTTGGACGGGTTTGGAAGGGAAGGAAAAAAATAACCCCACCAAAAGAGGAGGGATAATAAATGGCCCTCAGCATCCTACTCAAAACCTAACCCAAAGCACCTCCGGGCTAGCCAGGCATTCCCAGCCTCTCCATACAGGAAGGAGCAGTGGGATGCCCACAGGAGGGCACCTACGCTTCACAATCGCTCAGGAGCTCCCATGAGACAGTTTGGGCTTGCACAGTGTGGCACTGTCTGGCATAGCTACCCACACGCCTTGTCACTGTGTTGCCATCGCAGTCCTGTGTCACACACCTACCCCAGGCTTTCAAAGCTGCCCTTACATTTTGGGGTCTGAGACCCAGAAGCAGCAGGAGATGCTGCAAGAAGCAAACTACAATGAAACCCCGTTGCAAACTGCTGCAGATGCCTACCAATCAAGTGTGCTTACAGGAACCCTGAGGCAAGCTTCAAAATCATTTAACTAAGAAATTGAGGTGTTTTGATGGTTGATCTTCAAAGGCTCCAAATACTTGCTTCGCATATCAAGTACACACAGACGAGTATTTTCCATAATCTAAGACAAGAATTTTTTAGAGGTAGAAAAGAGTCTTGAAGCATTGTCTGAGCTGTGACAGAGAAGGCAATAGCAGAAAGCCTGCAGAGAAATAAAATAATTTATTTTAAAAACTACCAAAAAACAAAACCCCAAAGAATCCAGAAGCCATTTTTGGTTCAAAGCCGAAATAAGAAGATTCAGATTTCATTAAACACTTAGTGTCCCACTCTAGAACCAGCCATCCGTGGTGGGAAGAGAGGGCAGTTAAGCCTATTGCTCCATCCCAGAGGTCCCAGGCACAGGGACCTTTGTAAGCTCGCTGCTGGCCTTAGGTTTATCATTTGCCAAACAAAACTGTTGGGTTTAGGACAGTCATAAATCAGTCCCTGACACCTGGACATTTCCAGCAATGCTCTCCAAATGTGCAGCCAGAAAGTGGACCAAAAAGAAAGCAACCTGGGGACAGTATCAGTTACAGTTACCAGTGTACTGGTGACTACAGACTAAAGCCTTCCCTTCAGAAAGGTCTCTACTCTCAAAATGACATTCATTAGGGAGCATATAAACAGGAGGGGAATCAACTTTTAAAAAGGGTAGAGAATGGCAGCACAAGGGGGATGGATTGAAGCTACAGGAGGGAAGGTTTAGATGAGGTATTAGGGGGAAGTTCTTTACAGAGAGAGTGGGGAGGTGCTGGAACAGGCTTCCCAGAGAGGTGCTGGATGCCCCATCCCTGGAGGTGTTCAAGGCCAGGTTGGATGGGGCCCTGGGCAACCCTGTCTAGATCATGGCTGGATGTTGGTGGCCCTGCCTGTGGCAGCGGGTTGGAACTCTGTGATCCTTGGAGTCCCTTCCAACCCAGACTATTCTATGATTGTATGATTCATTACAATGTTTTTGCTTAGCACAGCTTCACACTGCATCCACTGTGAATCCTCATCTCACTGCCCCACCCTTTGCACTTTTCTTTGCGGAGCATCTGCACACTCCCATTTAGCAGCACAAACCATCTCAGGCACCCGCTGGCCCAGCACACACAGGGCTTCTGAGCATTTCACAGTCCCCATCCTGCAAACCCAAAACCAGTACAAACTTTGGGGAGCACAGACTGCCAGATACCATGCCTGTGTGTAATAAAATGCTTTTATGAACCTGATGGGCGTTGTCCTTTATTCAGTATGTCCCATTCCATGCCAGGGAAGTTTGTCAGGAGTTTTGCTGGATCATCAGAGCACCTGCAGTAACAGTTAGTGGCTCCTGATATACATTATCAAACAAATTTCTTTAAAGTTTCTGATGGATGGGAATCACTCATAGGCCAGTCTCCAAAAATTAGACCCAAGACCCATTTTCTGACATGAGTAGAAGACCTTGTCTGTCCTCTTTTTATTTTAAACTAAGAACATGACTTCCAGCCTCCTCAGCTGATGAGTTCATTATTTTAAGCACAATCAAACCCAAATCAACTCACAAGGCTAGAAAAACCCAAACCAATTCATTTTTAAAAGTGGGATCTTTGTTCTCCTTTGCTTTGTTTTGACAAGGGAAATGTCAGCTTACCTTAGTCAAACAGAGAGCAGCACGGAAAGACTCAGCTCCACTACACAGATTCCCAAGTACATGAATTAGATCAGTGATGTGAATGTAACGCTGGTCTGACACCATTTCCACAGCCCTTTCACCCCTGTCAAACTGCAAGTACAAAGAGGACTTCTGCTGGTTCTCCTCCTTCAGACTGGTATTTATTTGACTTAGGATGGCAATGTGGAAAAAGGTCCTAGCCAAAACTCATGCTGATCCAACAAGGGCTACATAAGAGCTACTTGGCTGCTGGATTGAGCCTAGGATTTAACTGTACTTTACTACACATAATACATTCACCAAACCATGCGTTTTTCTGCCTTGGGATTGGGTTCTTTCACTCCATATTTTTGCAGGTCAGAAAACAGATTGCTTCAATATTTATCACATTTATCAGTTCATTTTTGAGGCATTTTCCATGGACTTTATCTAAGAAGCTGAGAACCCATAGTTATCTGCAACGGCTGGAGCGGATACCTTTAGTGATTAATAGTACTTCATAGGCCACATATCAAAAAGGCTTGGATGCACCACACATTTTCAATGGGATCATGAAAAGTGTTTTCTAAGCTTCAGATAAAGCAATGTACTCAGCATTAAATGTAAATGCATCAGGAAGAGTGTGTCCAGCAGGTCTAAGGAGATTATCCTCCCCCTCTACTCTGCCTTGGTCAGGCCCCACCTGGAGTATTGTGTCCAGTTCTGGGCTCCCTGGTACAAAAAAGACAGGGACCTTCTGGAGAGAGTCCAGAGAAGGGCTACGAAGATGATTAAGGGGCTGGAACATCTCCCGTATACGGACAAGCTGAGTGAGCTGGGACTGTTCAGCCTTGAGAAAAGAAGACTGAGAGGGGATCTGATCAATGTTTATAAATATCTTAAGCATGGGATGCAGGGGGAATTGGCCAGCCCCTTTTCAGTGGTCTGTGGGGACAGGACAAGGGGCAAACTCAGGTCGTGTCTGTACATCACAAGAATTAATAACTTGGTCGTTATTTAAAAGTCTGATCATTTATAGCATGTGTCACAGTTTAAACCCTGGGGAAGAGATAGAAAATGGAATGAATCTGTTCACAGGTCTGTCCCATACCCTGCAGATGAAAGCTAGAGACTAAAAAACTTCCCCTTTTGGGGTTTTTTTTGGTTTGTTGGTTGTTTTGGGTTGTTGGTTTGGTTTTCTTTACACCATTACCAATCATGAGCAATTTGAAGAGAGTCTGAAAAATCCTTCTTGCCTAGAAAGAGTGCTAAAGCAAATGAAAGCATGCTGGATGGTCTCTACTTATGCAGATAGCAGTGACCATGGGAAACTGAGGGGAAATGGGGAGCACACTGAAAGATATCTCCAAATAAACTAAGATCAATCAGCATCGTCACATTTTAACCAGAAAAATCATCTGCTGCTGATAGCAGATGTCAGTAACTGGCAGGATGCTGGTCTTTGGCCGTGCAAAGCCATGTGCTGCACCAGCTCAGCTGTAGCCCTGGTGACACATGCTGTCTGCAAGAAGCCATTTTTCTAGTGTAGACAGACCGAAATGAAGTGTCAGTCCTGCTGTCTGCCTCTCCAGGCACAGCAAGCTTGAAAGAAACCATGATTAGATGGTTTTGCACAGCAGCATTGGGGGAAAAATGAAAAAAAGCAAGAGAAATGGCTCTGTTCCTTTCCTAGGTATTATGGGATGACAGTGGAGGAGCCTACGTCACCCTCCCAAGGTGTTGCTGGACTGAGCATCCCCATCCTTCCACAACCTGCTCCCCATGTCCTGCATGGTGAGGGTCGTCACAGCCCGAAATCACAGCTGCCCCATGGCCTTTCCTTCCAGCATCCCACTCCCCTGCCCTCATGGCCTCAGCTGATGTGGGGTATTATTCAGGGTTCTCTACAGTTGTGGTCTGACGGCTGGGAGAGTCCACGACCATGGGACAAACGTATCTACTGAGTAAGGAAAAACCCAAACATAGACTCCAGCAACTGGGACAAGGGAGGACAGCCCATTGCAGGGTGCTGAGTGTGGTGGGAAGGTATCCTCAAAGACTGACAGTAGGGAATGGTTTAAACCAATGGTACGTGAAATGCCTGAGCCCAGCTGCTGCCGACCCTCCACAATAGCCTGGCTCAGACTAAACCCCACCTCACTGCAAGCTGTTACCTAAATGTCACAAACACATATTAAAACCTGAGGGGAATTTAATTTCGGTTTAAAGCTTGAAGGAAAGTCTTCAAGGGGGCAGAGCAGAATGTGGCTACATGAAACCCTGCAGGGTTTTCCCCATTTCTCCCCTGAGGTCTCGGAAAGGAGAGCCACTTGCTCCATCTATGGGTAAAAACTAGTACAGTCATAAGCTTTTCTTACAGGGCATAGTCCAAGCACAAAATGTTCTCCAAGAAGACAAATTATTAGAATACATAAAGTATGTGGCTACTTTTCTGCATTGCATCTCACATTCTTCTGCAAAAAACACTACCTGGAGCATCAGGAATTCTCCTTATGGATTATTTTAGGCATCACAGTTAAAAGTTCTGAATTTCAGGAGAAAAAGTACACTAAGGGAAGGCAGAAAACTATGACTTTACATTGAAAAGCATTCCCTTTCCCAAATATCGTGCAAACTTACTGGGTTTCGAATCCAACCACCAACTTCAAGGTGTTTTAAAGCTGCTTATTTTTTTACTCAAAATTCTGTAAACAATCTTTAATTCTGAGCTACATTTAGCTTTTGATCCCATCTGCCACAACCCTGAGCTTTAGGTCAATGGAGCTCTTTTAATTGATTTCCTTTGCTGTTAAAACTAACAGCACCACCAACATGTGATGAGTGTTGCTGCTACTTAAACTGATGTCTTGGGACTGGAAACACCCTGCTGTCCTTCAAACAGCACATCCGGCCCCACAGAAGAAAAATCTATAAATTTTAATGACTTAAATTTCATACAACTATCTACAGTTAATAAAATATTCTGGGTACTCGATTTTAGCCTCTCTGTAAAGGTAGCTCCCTCATTTCCACTCAGTCAGGTAAAGCTCTCCTCATTTCTTTGTGTAGGTACTGGTGAAGGAAGAGCTCATGCGAGACCATGGTGAAGTGTAAATAGTGTTTTCCTCCAGTGTAGGTCAATCCCCCCCACACACTTACTTGGGATCACCTCGGTTTGCTTTACTGAGAACAAGTTTGTGCCACTTCTTTCTCAGCATTACTCCTGCCACACATGATGTGCTCCCACCACCACCAAGACACAGTAATCTCTTAGAGCATCTGGTCCCAAGTTGTTCCTCACGAGAGCAGTTCATGCAGTTTTGGCAAACCCAAGACAAACTGGGAAGCAGTTCCACGATGCCAATTTTTATGTCACTTTTCACAGCACCTAAAACTTAACTTGCAACACTTCACTCATCATTTGTTCCTGTTGTGCCTGAAAAACATCTAGGAAATAAGTGTCAGCTCTGAAGAAGCCTCCTGCTAGCTCCACATCACTCCCATTTACTCATTTTTTCATATCCAATGGTTTAGAAATAATTTAAATGCAATTGTTCAATGCTCCATGGCTGGTCATGTGCCCATGCAGATGGGTAAAACCAGGTTACTGGTTGGGACTACATCTACCAAGCTTCATAATGTGCATTACAAGTCATCTGCACTATGGCAAATCCAAGCTTAATTAATCTCAAATCCACATTCACTTTTCTCTTATCGGTCTGACAGGGCTGAATAAAGAAATTCTCAGACAGGAAAAAATTTGAAAGATGAGTTTCAAAGCACTTGTACAGAAACCCAACATACACAAGAGATGTCTTGGGCTTCCCTATGGTGAACTTCCTGAACCAAAGGGGCTACACCAATGGTGCCATACCTTACCCCACAAAAATCCCTGTAGAGCCTCTGTCAGGAGGGGGCCAAGGTGGACTTGTTGCCTTTTCAAAGGTGGGATATTGGATGTGAAGTCCCAACCAGCAGCTTACTCTTCCAAAGCTGTACTTAGAAAATACCTGAGGTGGCTGGCAGCCAAGTACACATTGTGGGAAGGTATTTTTCCTTTCAAGGCAAATCTTATGTCAGATCAGATCCATGGGGATATGACCAGATACCGAACTGGGGTAACCAAAGGGACAAGACATAAAGGTGAGCCTTTGGTTATTGCCAAAATGAGCGATATGCTATCAGAGTCGAGCTTCAGACTCCTCACCTTAAGTGGAAAATGTTTTAAGCCTCATGCCTGCAAATCACTTTCTGTTTTGGTATCATCTTACCCCAACCACTATTGCCCTTCCCAACCTGCCCACATCAAAAAGGCAAAATAACTTCCCTGGGGAAGAGAACTACATGGGAAAGCAAGCACTGCAAACACCACACGTAGCCTTCAGGATGAAAACAGCCTGGAAGAAGCTGCTTCCAAGAAAAACAAGGACTACTCAGAGTAACAGGTTCAGCTGTGTCTCGAACAATGCGTGGGAGGAGGAAGTGGAGGGCAGACAGGGTATGTTATTTACAACAAAGACTGTATATACTTCCCCCACATACTGCTCTGTGATGACAGGGAAAAGAGAGCAGCACAGACTTGTGTCAGGTAAACTGGGGGACAAGAAAATAAATCCCCAAACCCTGTGAACTTTTACCTGGTGCTTCTTTTAACTGCAGATAAAACCCTGACAACTTTTACCTGGTGCTTTTTTTTTTTTTTTAAATTACAGATTGCCTGTAGAAAATGCAGATTTTTCTATAAACCCACAGGGAAGGCTCCAGTACAGAGCTTCGCAGAAGAGCTGAGGCTGGAGGGAGCTCTGGAGGTCTCTGGTCTTACTTCTCCTCAAAACAGGGCTTCAACTTTAAATTTGGGTGCTCAGAGCCTTGCCTGGCCAACTTACTAAGATCTGCAAGGGTGGCAATTTCACAGCACCTCCAGGGCCCCGCTCTGATGCCGTGTCACCTCCATAAAGAACATTGTTGTTACACCTGCCTGGGGTTGCCCTCACTGCCTCCTGCCCCTTCGGTGGGCATCCATGAGATGCCCAGCACTACCTTCTCCATAGCCCCGTTAGGTAACTGAAGAGAGCAAAAAGGGCTTCTCCTCCTCGTCCCTACAGCACATGCCCCAGCCCCTGACACAGTGGCCTTTTGCTGGACCAGTATGTCCCTGTCTCTCTCATACTGGGAAGCCCAGAACTAGACCCAAGCACTGCAGGTGTTCACCGACACTGAGCAGAGGGGGAGGAAGACCTCCCATGACCTGCTGGTGATGTTCCTCCTAGTGCTGGCCAGCACAGTTGTAAAGGCAAGCAGGCCCAGCAAGTCCACCCGATTTTGACGCACGCACAGTTTCACAGAACTGATTAATCAACCTACATTGCATTCACTTTTCATCCAGGCATCCCAAGCTGCTTGAGAAAATGGGATCTCAATAAGACATCTGTGACAAGTTTGAGCAGCAAAGACTTTATGCACCTACAGAAAAGTGCTGGTTTAGCTCTTCTCAGAGCTCTTCGGTGCAGCATCTATGCAAAGGTCTGTGATATCTGGTCTGAGGAGTCGCTGAGAAGTCTTGGTACTCAGAAAATGCTGTTCAAGCCACAGAGACTTTGTTTTGAGTGGGATGTACTGTACCAGCTGAGTGTTTTCTTATGCACAGGGTTATTCTTTATTTGCAGACTGTCAGAATGCAGAAGTTTTGCTTGTGAAAAGCCACATAACACAACAGAAATGCTACCCCATATGTTTCCTGAAGTCCTGAAAAGGTTTTGTTGAATAAAATTCTGTAAAGTTTGTTTAAATATAGTAAAGCCTAAGAATATAATTCATTACTAATCCCTGTTCAGCACGTTCTGAATAAAATCTACTTTAACGTGGTAGTGAAGGGTATGTATCTGCATTAGTCTCTCTGTAAGAGAGCTGAACGAAGTAGAAGCATATGGTAGGAAACATTCTGCTTTGCAAAAGCTGCAGAATGGGAAGAGTTACCAATTTAAACACCAATTTCAATCATCATACCCTTTCCAAGAGGGAGGCTGTCCCTCCTGCCTGAAAAAAAAAAGACCACAAACGTCCAAGCCCAGCACAATCCCTGCAACCCTCTCTGGAGCAGCAGGGTCACGGGGATCTTCTGTTAGCTCAAAAATAGCACGGCCCCGTTCCAAGCCTGTTCCCGCGACAGTGATGTGACCTTATCAAAAGGATCTTGCTGACTGCTGGAAGATTCCCTTATTTAATATTCTGTTGTACCTAGCTAGGACTTAAAAAGAGCTATTTGCTTGGATAACTTGCATAAAAAGTCACACAGTGGCTTTGTGTACACTGCTGTTATTCATGCAGCACCGAGCCCTTCCCGGTGTACCCTATCAGCTGCACATTGCCTATGCAATATTTAAGCCTATGGACTTAAATGGATTTTCATTATTGTGGGGCTTGAAAAAGAGGGGAGCATAAAAAGCATACTTGAACTTTAAGCAGAGTAAACAAACATCTCTGAATACAAATGATGCTTTTATCTATCTGGTGTCCTTCAGAAACACTGATTCTCCTCTCTTCATCACCTGAAGGTGCTTTAGAGAGAGGCAAGGACTGGAAAAGTTGCTGTTTCAATTAAGATGCAGCAGAACTTCTGATAAGCATAAACAAAAATCATACACAGGTTTGTGTAGATGTGTTCTGGGGCACGAGAGTCGCTATGAAATTACTTGTTCTGATCACAAATGTTTTTAAAGGAAATTCGGATGAGAAAAAACAAGAAGGTCCCTCTACACTATTTAGAAGTCACTCAAAGCTATCAATCCATTGCAGGAAACGTGTAGCCAAGCATAGGTATACGCATCACTAATTCTGTACCTACATCATCACCAATTTAAGAACCATTTCTCATTGAGTTATTTCTTCTGTTCACAGAAGGAAAACCTGTAATCTGAGAACCCAGCGCACCCAAGATATTATTCCGCTCTTTCCCTTGTAACTGTCTCCTTCCTACAGCCACTAACCCCTTGGGTAGGCCAGGTTTGGTGTGAGGAACAGCACTGGGAACCTTCATTCAGCACGAAAGTTTTAAAAGTAAAGCCTTTTCTAAATTCAGATCTAAATTTCTAAATCATAATGGTGTGTTAGCCCTTGGGCTGCTGGAGAGGTAAAATATAAGGTAGGCAAGTGCTCTGACCCACAGAGGTCTACGATGCCATTCATATTCTAGTGGAGGAGTTCAAAAAGCCCCTTAGCAACACACATCAGTTACTTCCATCCAGTAAATGTCTCTCTCCCTTCCTCCAGTAGGACAAAGAAATATCAATTAAGAAAACCAGCTGAAATGCTCTATGGAGTCTACAAAAGTGAGTCGTCCTTAGCTCTTGAAATGATACCTTTTCTGTGCCCACCTCCACCAGAAACCCCATGATGCCCAACTGACCTTGATGAAACCACCCATAAAATTTCCACTAACATGGACATGGGATCTCTAAGCAAGGCTTTGGAGCGTGGTTTCCCTCCTCAGCCATGTATAGGTGTCTGTGGCCCTGCTGCTAACAGCCAGTGTGTTAGAAACCCAAAACACATGGTGTGATAACGAACAATTAGCACATGCCTCATCTGCACTTACTTCACTACCGCAGGTAAAGAATGGGCCAAGCCCAGAGGTACCGTGTATCTTCCTGAAATAACATGAGCAATTTCTTACTTTTTCTTGATCTGGAGAAAAACTTGATGCCCCCAGGAGAGGTAGACGGGTTAGAATTGGGGGAGGATTCTTTGGAGGAGGACCTGAAGATCCCACTGAAGCTCATTCGACGTGGGGAGCGTGGGGGAGACTCCTGGTAGGGGAAGGGGAACACTGTTTTGGGTGAGCCAGGGCTATGTTTGGATCTCACAGGGGCAGAAACGGGGCTGGAAGGTCGATTCTGGAGTCCTTTTGAGAAAAGGCCTTTTGAAGGGCTGCCAGCAGAGTAGCTTTCTTCTACCTGAGAAGAGAAAAAGGAAGAAAAAAGAAAAATCACCATTAATTCATTTCAGTTTGGGCTATCAGGATCTGAACTTGTTGCAACACAGTCAATTCCTGTTTATTCAGGTGGTGGATTAGCCAGAGCTCCCCTTCCCCAGCACTTGCGTGCACGGACACACAGATGCATGTGCCACCTTTCTGGGCTCCGTGCTGCCCCTTGCTTTTCAAGACACCCTGAATTTCACAAAACCTTCAACCTACATGCATACATTTTATTATGACACCTCTAATCCAGGATTTTCTTTACTGGCTTCATTTGCCACATGTCCCTCTTCCTTTCCCGGACAACTGGATGGCGACTGGCAATTAATTTATTTGGGGCAATGAATGAATTTAGCACCCTGAAGTCTTCCCCCCCTGATTTAAGCACCCATCTATGGTATTTATTTCTCCATCACATGGTACGACATAGGACAGCACCCAAGTTCCCAAGTGCCTGACAAGCCTCTACAATGCCAGACAGAGCCACAACTGTGGGACTGAACTCCAGTCCTAAAAATAAAGGGACCATTTTAGAGTGGCGATGTTCCTGCTAATTAGCCTGGCTTTGAGCTTGGGTCCAACCTTTCTAAGAGCCGTATCTCATCTGGGACCTGTGCTGGCTTTCCAGCTAGCATGAATATCTGCGCACAACACAGCCCTGCGCTTTGAGAGCTCACCCAGCAAGGGAGGGATAAAAATCCAGAAAAATAAACAGAAAACAAAGGAGCAAAGATTAAATCCTCCTCACATACAATTAACAGAAGCTGTCCCAAAGCCTCTGTAGGATTCGCCTCTGCCTGGGCTATATGTAGAGTTTGTTTCCTCTAGATGGACAAAGTGCTTCTGTGGGCACAAGGCTGTTTCTTTAGCTGGGGGCATTTCTTATGAATGAAGGGTTCTGTTCCTGGCAAAAGGCAGCAGTAGTTTTCAGGTCCCGAGGGAACAGGCAAGCAAAGGCCATGGCATACATGCCCACAAGCATGGTGTGCTGCTGAGCTTCAAGCCCTCTGCACTCCCGCTCCTCTCTTCCCAATTACACAAAAGAAACAGGGAGGTCTGGAGCAGACAGCAAATTGTGCCTGTGAAGATGCCAGGTACACCTGATGTGTTGGTCTAGTTAGGTACGGGGTTCGTTGCCAAGGAAGTCGTAGAGAAAAAGAGCATCTTTTACTGGAATGACTTAAATGAAAGAGATAGAACAAGGCCTCGTAGGTACATAAACCATCTTTCAGGTCAGTAAAGGGCTTGTGTATATGATTCCAGCTCAAACTCACAGAATCACAAGGTTGGAAAAGACCTTTAAAACCACTGAGTCCAACCGTTCCTGTTCTATACTAAACCATATCCCTGAGTACCTCATCTACCCATCTGTTAAACACATCCAGGGATGGTGACTCAACCCCCTCCCTGGGCAGCCTGTTCCAGGCCCTGGCAACTCTTTCAGTGAAAATTTTTTCTTAACGTCTAATCTGACCCTGCCCTGGTGCAACTTTGTGCCATTTCCCCTTGTCCTTTCTCCTGTGACTTGGGTGAAGAGACCATCTCCCACCTCTCTACAACCACTTTTCAGATAATTGTAGGTGGTAGTAAGGTCTCCCCTCAGACTCCTCTTCTATGATCAGCTGACTAGAAAAGATCAGCTGACTCAAAAACATATACGCTATTAACTCCCTTTATGGAAATAATGTTTAGCTACTGCTCCAAAACACTTGTAGAAATAACAAAGAGCCTGATGACCAAATAGCTGCTCCCTCATACATCCTAATATAGGATCCCACTTCTCACAATTCTTTCTGTCTCCTGCACATGCAGTTCAGACTGGCTCCTCTTTTCACTTGGGACAGAGCTGGAAGATGTCCTGCTCCGTGGGAATTGCAGAAGGGCCTACAAAGAGCATGGTCCCTTGTTTGGGAAGGTTTTGAACCTATAAGGCAAGTGACACTTGGTCTGGGAGACAGATGCTTGGGAGACAATAGATTGGTCACTAGAAAGGGGCACGGAGATGTGCCTGCATAGACCTGAACAGCTGCTGGATTCTGCTCTGCACTCCTCTGTGCTGCACTGAGATGCCTGGCAAGAGACACAACAGCTTTTTATACCTGCACACTTATTTTTTGGCAGCATGGACCAGATATCTCAAAAACATACCTGTCCTTTTGCAGATGGATTAGTAGAACTCTCAAGGGGACTTTTTGGAAAAGATAAATCAATTCTAACAGAAGCAATGGGTACCAAAAGCAACAAGAGATTCTTGACACTATCTGTAAGCAAAGAAAAAAGTAGTCTTTCATGCCTAGTGCAGAGGCCTGAGCCTCAGGTTTGCCTCCCAGCTCTGTCAGGGATTCTATGTGCAATCTTGAAAATTCATTTTATATTACACATGTATTCTGCCATGAGGACACATCTCTTTTGCTCCCCCGCTAAGTCCTGTGGCACAGAGACTGTCACCTGGCAAGTTTTTTTCAATACCTGAGACCAGCAGGTCAAATGAGGCGATCCTTCCCCTCTACTCTGCCCTAGTCAGGCCCCACGTGGAGTATTGTGCCCAGTCCTGGGCTCCCCAGTACAAAAAAGACAGGGATGTCCTGGAGAGATTCCAGAGGAGGGCTACAAAGATGATTAAGGGCCTGGAGCATCTCCCCTATGTGGAAAGGCTGAGTGAACTGGGGCTGTTCAACCTTGAGAAAAGAAGACTGAGAGGGGATCTGATCAATGTTTATACATATCTCAAGTGTGGGACACAGGGGGAATTGGCCAGCCCCTTTTCACTGGTCTGTGGGGACAGGACAAGAGGCAATGGCTGCAAGTTGGAGCACAGGAAGTTCTGTACCAACATGCGGAAGCACTTTTACACAGTGAGGGTGACAGAGCCCTGGGACAGGCTGCCCAGGGGGGTTGTGGAGTCTCCTTCTCTGGAGATATTCAAGACCCCTCTGGACGCCTCCCTGTATGACCTGTACTAGGGACCCTGCTTTGGCAGGGGGGTTGGACTTGACGATCTCTGGAGGTCCCTTCCAATCCCTACAGTTTTGTGATTCTGTGAACCTGGAATGGTATCTGACTGTAAGTGAATTAATAAACTGTAAATTTGTCATGGGTAAAACAGTATCAAAGGTAGCTTTTTCATAAAAGCTTTACTAAAATATCTGCAAATCATCTGAAACTACTTATGCATTGTTTTCTTCACCACTACGTAGTCCAGGCAACAAACAAGCAGCACAATGGCACCTGCTTTTGCAGTGCAGTTTAAAGAGGTCTGGTGCCAAACCTACTGACTGCAAGTGGGGAGTAAGAACATTTTCAAGTTCATTTTAATCCTAATACAAACCTGTCGCTCCTGCTATAATTTAGGACTGTTTCTGGGATGGTAATTTCACTTTCAGTTTCCCTAAAGTGACAAAGCATGGCATTTGTAAAGCTAAGAGAAGGATGTCATTTTGGTGCCACCCTGAACATCTCGTGTTGGCTTATCTGTATGCTTGGTTGGTTATAACGGCACAGAAGTAGAAGACACTTTTAGAAGACTACAGTATCCTTACACATTAAAAATGCCAAACACCACACAACAATCTGTGCTGTAACACTGGTATTCCCTCCCTCATAGGCACAAGTCAGGCATAAAGCACATTGTTCTCAAATCTTGAGCAGAAGCAGCAGGATGTTTTTATTTACTGCAGTCACAACCAGTTGCTTTCTCTCCACTGTGCCAGGCAGATGAATTAGCTAATTAGTAGAGTACCAGGGGCATGCTGCTAAATGCACATGTACATGCTACTAAATTAAAGGAAATTACTGTGTCAGATTCTTCCCCATCCACTCCATGTGTTAATTATACACAGGTTACACCCACCATCAAAGCAGATAAATACCTGTGATCTCACTTAGAGAATTACAACAGGATTGCTTCTGCAGAATATTATTTGATGCTAATGGATTGTGAGTTTTAAAAGAGATCAGGTGCTTCCATGAGTAAAATCAACAGCAACAAGTGTTTTCACAGCACATACAGAACTCATGGGGCAATGAGAACCTTCACGCTTCAGCTGGGAACGTGGGGGAATCTCTGCTGTGCAAGAAACCCCACCATCCTATGCAGGCTTGGTGTGACGTCTCCTGCAGTGGTGTTAGAGGCATGTTACACAGCTAGATGGATCATCAGCCTGTTCTTCATGCTTTGTGAACTCATTTCCTGAAACTATGACAGGTGGGCACAAAACTCCCACATGTGTTTTGGAAAGAGAACTATTCCTCTGGCTGAGCTATAGCACAAAAAAAATAGTACCCTGTTTTTTCACAGTAATAACCCTTGGACATTAGTTTGTGTCATTCCATGAAAAGCAGCCAAGTAAGAACATGCAGAAATATAAATCACACCTAATAAATGCACATGGTGATATGGCTCATTTGACGTTGACTGAATAATTGGCCTTTTGGAGATAAGAAGTCCAAACACACACTGAAAATACAACACAAATTGACACAGAAATAAGGTCTAACCAAACAAATTAAGAATTTCCTCTAAGTATGAAGACTGTTTACCTATTTCAAACAAACAAACAAACAAAACCAACCAAAACCAACACCAACTGACAACAAAACATTGCCTGGCTTTGTGCAGAGCACATCCAAGATCTTCAGCTCTCTGCCTAAGCCTGGACTCCCTAAGGCTTCAAACTGGTTATGCTGGAGAGAAATGTCAGCTCCTGACTGTATGTCTGCAGAGGAATACAGCTAAATTAGCAGTTCTGTAATAGTGCCAGCACAAACCTACCCTCAGCCTACGGCATCGTGCACTCGGTGAGGTTCAGAAGCCGAGCAGAGCCCTGTGCTACATCAGATGTGCTGTTTCTAGAGCCTGACTTCACTGGTTCAAGGCTAAACCAGTTACCTTACATAGCCCAGAGTAAATATATCCTAAAATGCTGTAAGACACTATCAGTTTTCATGCTTCAGAGCACAAAAGGATCCTCAGCTGGGGACCAGGGAGAAACTTTGTTCTGTTGTATATACCAAATGATTTTAGGCAAGCTCCTAAAATGCAGGCAGAACTGGCTGCTGTTGAAAATAAAGCAACAAAACGAGACATGTCTTACAGTGCTTGGCAGCTAGTAGATTTACTTCTAGTTTTTTGAATGAAACGTACTTTCCCTGAGTTGGGCAGCTCTGGGACATTTCAAATCAAGAAACAGCATCCTCAAAGCTCCCCCTTGTCATTTCACCTGGACACAGGGATCCTTCTCTCTTCCTAATCTCTTCTTCCTCTCTCATGGCTACATACATTAATGGGTCAGAGCCATCCTGTGATGGACCAAAAGACCCACAACTTCCTTTTCAACAGATAAACTCCTAGATGGCAAAATCCTAACATAAACCACTACCAGTCTACCCCATTCAGGTGAATGAAACAGCTGAACACAAGCTCAAACCATTGAGCTGTGGTCCATACAGCTTCCCTGCTCACTCACCATCTCATGGGGATTTAGACTGTGCTGCGAGTGCTCCCAGGGTGTTGTCTGGGCTTGGGGAGATCACAAGCCAGGGACAGTTCCAGGTTGCATGTGGCCACGTTGCTCTAGGGTGTGAGTTTGGCTCTGCAGAAGGACTGTGTCCATGCTTTTCGTCTCCAGGCCAACAGAACAGTCCTTGACCTCTTTTGTTTATTGCTCCCCTTGACATATCCCAAGAGAACAACCTTGTATCTTGTGCTGTTAAGTATTATCCATCCTGAAGGTCATCCAAGTCTTCTTGTATAAGGTGCTTCCCTATGATGAAAAAAACACCTCTCTTTGCATCATCAACGTATTGGGTTAGTATGCTTCTATCTTTTACGTCAGCCTTACCAGTGAAGACCAGTCTGAAGGCTAATCTTGGGGAAACCCCAGCAGTTCTGTTCCTCCACCTAACAGTCTTTCCCTTCAACTTGCAATTCTTCCTCTTATCTTACAAGAAAGATTAATGTGCACTACAGCTAATCACTACCATATGATAATCCCCAACACAACATGCTAAGAGACCAAACTACTATACCATAAACTAGTCTCTTGTCATCCACATCCCATCTATCTCAGTCCTGCCTCTTACTAACAGGCAGAATTTTTCCCAATATGGTTGTTTTCTTTCCCATGCTTTGTACTGAAAATCCCTCCATTTCACCAAGCAAAGTCCTTCTAAGAAGCCATTTCTGCTCCCAGCCTAGAATTTGTGGACCACTTAACTGCAGAGGAGTATCCCACCAAAGCATCACACCAAGAAAAATGAATGAGCTCTGCTGAGAAGACCCTGATGATGAACAGGCAGAGGCTCCATTGGAACCAGGGAAACTCAGGCACTGCCTGTGTCCCTGCCACAGCATCTCTTTGCAGCCGTATCATCTGCTCTTCTGCCAGGGTGCTCCAGCAACAGGGCCTTTCTATGGCACACAGCCCTCCGCAGAGGATGCCCTCTCTGAAAAACCTCTGGCTCTGCTTCAGTTGCTGTGAATTCAGATTCATTTTTGCAGAACAATCTGAAAAAATAATCTGTCTGGAATACAAATGGGCTCAAGCTAAACAGACTGTCAAAATGCTCTGAGTCTAAGTGAAAGTTGTTAGAAGCTCCCAAGTTCCATTCCTTTTTTCTCTAGCTCCAAACAGTTAGGACATTTAAGGAGCATTTGAGTTCTGTTTGCTCGTACAACAGTGAGTTATTTGACCTTTATTTTGCCTCTTCACTTAAAAAAGAGAAAATGTTTGAAGGGCAAATAACAGAAAAAGAATCACCTCCCACCACCCTTGACAGGGACAGTAAACACAATTAGAGACAAGATACCAGATAGACGTCTGCATTTGTTTCCTGCCCTTCCACTGAATTTCAATAAAAAAGCCCTTTGATAAAGTTAATTGGATGATTCTCTCATTCTGCTGGAATAAAAGAGCACAGAGAAACACAAGAGCTGACTTCATTAGACTGAAAGGTAATGAAGGACTTGCTCTCCCAGGCACCACGTGGTCACAGTCACCACCATTAGTTCCCCTGGTTCTGCATGAGCAGCAACAATTGAGATGACAATGTATTTTATGGGATCAGAGATGTCACTTTCCAAAACTAAAGTACAATGACACTTCCCCAAATTAAAACACAATGGGATGCAGCTGGCTGCTCTGGAAGGCTCCTAGAGCCCTGTGTTGCCATACAGACAGTTGGGGTTCAGTTTCCAGCAGCAAGCAGGGATGCTCAAAGGCTTGAGGAGAGGTGAAAGCAGGCTTGGCTCTTGTTCTACTTCCTAACTCTTAACTGCATTTAATTCAAAGCAGCAGCTGGGAAGGAGCCATGCATAGAGCAGTGCAGTGGTTGGTACATTTGTCCTTGCCCCGAGGCTCTCTGCATCTGCTGCAGGTGTCCCATGCCGAGGCTGCAGCACCATCCAGGGCACACTCCCCATCCTCCCCGCTGAGGCCAGTTCACTGCTTATACAGAAATGGGCAATTAAAAGACAAGGGAAAAATACTCAAAAGGAGATTTACCATCCAGTGAAGGTGTGTGTTGGGGGGGGCGGAGTGTTAAAAATGGCATGTTTAACTTTGCTTTGTTGTTCCCGGGGTTGCCTGTGCAGTTCCCTGGACAAAACAAAACCAGTGCTGGGACCAGAAGGAGGTCAAAGAGCTCCTTGGAGTCCTTCAGTATTGGAGTCACTCCTCAAATGTTTTCTGATCCTGGTTCACCAAAGCTTTCCTGCATTACTGATAGCAGAACTGTGGGTCAGTGCCAAATGAAGTTGTAACAAACCCTTCGCTTTTCACCCTATTCCTTTGTTTTTACATCCAAACCCCAAACTAATTCATTAACCACTGTGTCACATCCAGAACCCACGTATGGCTGATTAGTTACAGCCAGTCTCAAAATCTAATCAAAGCTTTGTGAAAGCATTCCCAAAATTAAAGCCTGAATTACTTGCTCCTAGGTGTAACTGATCACAATTTGGCCTGTTTGTTTGCAAAATGAGCTTTACGTGATTCAGGCACGTAAAGCACTGGAGAGTTTCCTGCTCAGAATGTACTGCTCTCTTCCCCTACTTTTGTACAAATTACAAATTGCATCGGTAATGAGCCTGTATTTCTCTCAAGTCACTGGTAAGTATGATATAGGAAGGCAACAGAATGTTTTGTCTGCCTAGAAACAAAATTTTCCGCCTATGAGTCTCAATTTATTTTATCACCCAGGTTTTTATTCATTTAATAGGCTCCATGTTTATTCAGTATCATTCCAGTTTCTTAAATCAAAATGTCTTGTGCTACTTTTTTATATACAAGGCATCGATGCTATGACATTTTCCAAGCAAATTTATCATTCATTTATCCCCCCACATTTGTTCAATAAGAACTGTTTACCATTATTTCCCATCCAAATGAGTCTTTTGTAATAGCATCATTAGCTACTGATATTAGATATTTCATTGTTTTGCCTAGGACTAATGTTTGACTGACAACCCTGTAAATTATCCTAATTGCAAACATTTTAAATATTAACACAGTAATTGCTTTTTTTGCAGTCTTTTGGAACTTGAGCTCCTCTCCAAGATTTACTCAAAATCAGCAGTAGTGGGAGAAAGCTGTGCCAGTTCATTCAAGGGTGTTTTATTGGAGCTGTTTGGATTTAATTTTAAAATGTCTAGCGTTAGCATCTCCTGCTTTAAATACACTTCAGTCATTAATAGGACAGTCACCATTATCACCTAAGATAAATAATCTCACCAGCTTTTTCCCCCACACCAAGAAAAGAAGCCATCTTCTATGTTTTTATCACAATCCATAAAGGAACGGATTGATACTATTTTTCAAGCTTCTCTTCTTCCTCCTCCTCCCTCCTCCATCTATGATTTGCTGGCTGCCTCCCCATGGGCAATTTTCTTCCTGTGTCATTTTCTTCTCTCTAATCATGAACAATCCTGGGCTTTCACCTGAAAGCAATGGCTATCGGTTTCCGGTAATTTCCACACCTTATCCTTTAACCTTTAATTTAGATGAAGGAGCTGTAAGCACTCAGGGTGTTAAGACCTCTGAAACTGATAGAGCCGTTTGGGTGTAGAGGGGCACTCAACCCTGACTGCCACACTGTACCAGAATTATTTCCTGTGTGATGCTCTACATCATCATCCAGGATTTTCCAGGCATCCAAACTGCCCCTTTTCCACTGTCTTTTCCCAGACTGAGGAAATCTAGTGTATCCAAGTGCTTCTCAGCTCGTGGTTATCCTTGTCTGTACTGATTCTCTGTATGTAATGATACTCTAGGGTCTCTCTAGAAGGAGGATTGAAGCCATTTCTGGAGCATCCTAGCTTTGAGTATGGGGCAGTCGGCAATAACACTTGTTCTACACAACTCGTAAGGTGCTTTGTTAGGCAAGATGAAGGGTCAGAATACCTGCCACAGGCAAAGAGCTCCTTTTCTCCTTCACATCATGTAAAAAACTTCCCCACAAGAGTCTTCATAGGATTATATTCTCCGTCTTCAACAGAGGAAGGTGGAAACTATCCCTATCCCCTTCCTGTCATAGGCCGTAAAGAGGAATACATCATTTATACAGCAGCCATGTTAATGAGAAGTGATAAGGATAAACTTCAGGAAATGTTCTCACAGCTGCCAAAAATTTCCTACATGAACCCAAACAAATAATTCTGCACTTGAGTTTCCTAGCTGTGTGATGAGGATTGTAGCCACAGGATAATGATTGAGAGAAACTTTCATTGTAAAGTGCTGAGGATCTCTGTGAAAAATGTTAATTCCATCTCTAAAAGCTTTTCACAAAGAACAGAGGAATTAAATTAACAGCAGATTGGAAAAATGGGTTGTGAACTACTCTTTTCTATCTTGATCTATAGCCCAAGTGACAGAAGAGTTAAGTGTAGAAAGAGAGACATCCCTGATGAATTGCCAGTCTCCACCATGATGGGTGAATAGAAAAGCCATCCGATTGATGAAATACTGGTTTTTAATACACAAAAGTTACACATCACACTCTGAGTTCAAAACTGAGCAAAGAAAAGCCATTTCACTTGAAAGTGAACAGCAACTTGGGAACATTTAGCCAGAAGTAAATAAAATACTGCGGTCTGATGCCAACCATCATTCCCCAACAGAAAAGATCGAACTCCTCGCATTGAGGAAAACGGTGTTTTGCATGAGATGTGTGGCAATGGGTTTTGCTAGTTCACAGAATCACAAGGTTGGAAAAGACCTTTAAGATCATCAAGTCCAACCGTTCCTGTCCTATGCTAAACATTATCCCTAAATACCTCATCTACCCTTTTTTTAAACACATCCAGGGATGGTGACTCAACCTGACAACTCTTTCAGTGAAGAATTTTTTCCTAACATCTAATCTGACCCTGCCCTGGTGCAGCTTGAGGCCATTTCCCCTTGTCCTGTCGCCTATCACTTGGGTGAAGAGACCATCACCCACCTCTCTGCACCCTCCTTTCAGGTCATCGTAGGTGGTGATAAGGTCTCCCCTCAGCCTCCTCTTCTCCAGGCTAAACACCCCCAGCTCCCTCAGCAGCTCCTCATATGATTTGCCCTCCAGCTCCTTCCCCAGCCTGGTTGCCCTTCTCTGGACACACTCCAGGACCTTGATGTCCTTCTTGTAGTGAGGGGCCTGGAACCGGACACAGTATTCAAGGTGCAAACCTCACAAATGCTGAGTACAGGAGCACAAGTCTTACTGGCCACACTATTTTTGATATCTCTCTTATGAGAAGTCAGGCACTGCCAGTTGGTTTCCTACCGCTTTGTTGCATACATTGAACAGAGCTCCAAGTTTGATGTTAGCAAAGACATCTGGGTCTTAAACAATGAAAAAATTCTGTTAGAAAAGCAAATGCAGATGTTAAGCCCCAGTTGCACGGTTATTCCAAAGTTCCATAAGCACAACTTGACTCAAGTCTGGGGAAAAAACCTGGCATTTACTGAAGCTACCAAAAAGGGGGAAGTACTGAAGTATTCTTCCAGTTGTCCCCAAGAAAAACACTCATCAAAAGAGCATCCCAAGACCAGTAAGAAGAAAACCAAAGATTTCATAAATGGTAAGTGAAAGTCATTAAATAATATCACATAATACTACACATGAGCAAGATTAGCTTTGGTATTGTTTTTTCTTCAGGACTGAGATTCATGCAGCTTTCTCGCCTTCCTTTGGGCAAAGGAGGTGATAAATGGGAAAATCGAGTTTTAGCTAGAAACCCTGTCCTCTTCCAGCATGACAACTCTTTCCAAAAACATCTCATTGTTCACTTTATTCAAACCCACCAAACAAGTGCCTTTTGGCAACACTGTACATTTTAGCTTCCCTGGCATCTACAAGAGTTCCTATGCGTCAGTGACTCCTACGTCAGTCTTAAGAGGTCCAACACAGAAAAGAACAAGGCCAATGTTATAAATATATTCGGCTATTGATGGATTGCAGAGCTTTTTAAACAACTGTCCTTCCTTGTGAGGTGCAAAGGAGTAGAAATTCATGCTGTCAACAGAGTTAAGTTATTATTGTTCTAGATGAAGATTAGCTTCACTAAGGAGATATTTATTACTTCACCTGCCTTGAACTATAACTGCAGCCACTGTGACAAATGGTCTGTAGCAGGTTTAATCTTCACCGAGGTTCGTATCCTTGTAAATATTGTCACCACTCAAGCTAGTCTGTTATGTAGCTATAGATCAGCTTTTGGGGTTATCTACTGCTTGGAGGAGTATCTCTCTTCACCAAGCCTGTAAACGTGGCTTGTAGGAGGCTTACATTGAGCAGACCACCTTATATTTCAATGCTCTATGAAACTATTGAGGCCGGGACCTGAAGATGACAGATCCCACCCACAATTTTTATTCCTTTGAAGATTGTGTAGGCACTGTCCAACCATCCCTAATGCCATCCATTTTAAAGCAAGCAAAATCTGTGAATGTGCAAGTCTAATTTAATAGCAGGCCATCAGAAAAATGGAGCACTGTAGAGGAGGATAAGCCTGAGTTAATCCTTCATTGAAGAGGAACATTTCCACCTTGTATATAGGAAGACCCTACTGCTATGGCTTCAGCAAATGAAGGCAGCTCATTTTGCCAGTGCAGATAGATCAATGTCACTGAACAGTTAAAACTTCTGTAACCAGAGAGCAACATCAGGAGGCAATTGCCAGAAAACATACCGACAGCCACAGACAGACACCAATTTGAGCACCGTATTTCTGTAGTGACACCACAAATTTTATTAACTGAGAATACATTTGTGCAATATCACTTACAACAATTACAATAACGTTAGACACAACATCTGTGGTATTTAAAGCAAGCCCACCAGAGACCAGAATCATTTACAGGATTTACTGCATAAGCACTGGCATGGTAAGGTCTGCAAAAGTCACTCTATCTGCACTAGTGTATCAGTCTCAACATGTAAATGGTATGCCAGGAAAGATTAAAACCCCAGGCTTCTCAAGCCTAATACATGGTGTCTACCACCAACTCAACCACTACAGCGAAGGTGAAGCCATGGAAATATCCTACCTTGCGAGAAGCATTTTTGTCTGTGCTCTCCACATCACCGTCCAAGAATGGCATGGCAAATGAGCTGAGATCCTGCCAGGACAGAGAAGAGAAATTGATATCCTATATTAATGCTTTCTTTCATCAGAGCATCCCATGTTTGTAGCCCATGATTTGATTTCCAAATCACCCACCACTTCACCCATAGCCATTGCTGGTAAGTATGACCTCCGCTAACACGAGCTCCGATCGTTCTCCTTGGCAGTGAAACCAATGGCATATCTAAGTAACAAGTGAACACAGAGCCCTTAGCAGCAACATGAAAAAGCACCAGCACAGCCAAAGTCAAATGTCCTGTGCTGAGACTTTCAGGGGGAGGTCCTCAAATCCCACAGAAAAATACATAGTTACAGTTGAAGTACAGCCACCTCCTCAGCAAATGGCCTATTTTGTCTTTAGTGGGTGTATAATTTTAATTTAAAGATGGCAATAAGCAAAACCTCAATGAGAATATGTTGATGCCCTGAAAAATATGTAACATATATAACAAAGAAGGAGAAAACTGTGATGTGGTACTCCGGGAGAAAATAACCATTGCACTTGCACAGCTTGGAGAGGAGCACCCAATTCTGTGTGGCTAAAGACAACAAAGCCATAAGAAAAGCACACATGCTCATCTTTAACTAACAAAAACAAACTGCAATTATATTCTACCTCCTGCCGTCTGTTCTGTTTATGCTGCTTCATGTTCCAGCCCCAGAGTTTTTACAGCTCCTTTCTACATGCACAAGGAAATCATGTTGGCGTCAAGTATAGCATCTGCTTGATCAGAAAAGTAGATAATGAGAAACTCTATGACCAAAAGCAAGGAGCTGACAAATGCTGTGTGCTGAAGAACTGAGGCTTGGATGCCAAACCTTGATCTAAATGTCAGGAATACCTCCCCAACGCAGAACCTCCCAGATGCAAAGCATCACCCTTTCTGTGTAATGATTCAGTGCTTCTCTACCACTACATCTGCATCTCATTTAAAAAAGTTCAAAACATAAATAAATAGCAATTTCACATAAATCTAATTTGAGATAAATAGGGTTTAATTAAAAATTAGCACCGGCCGGGAAGTCTGCAAGGCTTGCATGCCTTCAGAATTCAGAGCAGCCACAGGTCTAATCACATCACATTGTGTAATCATACTAAATCCAAAATATGCTCCAAAATGTGTATAACAGGCATAATCCTTACAAGTGTTTGAAAATATTCTAGTTACATAATGAACAACAAAAATAAGGAACAAAATATTGAATTACTAGAACTGAAGCACATGGGAGTAATTCATGCCAAGTTTGAAAGGAAAAAAATAAACCAGCAGCCCCAGCCAGGCTTGGCCAAGTGGGGCCCAAATCATTAGGCCCCAAACCAAAGTATTCGTGACAAATAGTGTGCTCCCAGCTCTATCTATGCACGCTCAATGGGAACTATCTACAAAGGTCCAAGTTACAAAGCCCCAACCCAACTATATAAGGCACCCTCATCCCACACTTTGATGACTGCACTTCACATCACCTTCATCTGCCAATGCAAATGTAAGCAAATGGCTCAAAACCAAAAGAAGAGGAAATTTGCTTGGTTTAGATTTCACTGTTATCAAGATTTGACAGAGGCTGAACCAGGCACTGCAGGACCTTAAAGAAAAGCTTCTGCTTTAATTTGCTTATTCTTAGAATTACTTACAATCAAAGTTACTTATTTCACATAAAAATTGTTCAGCATGTATAAATAGCATTTATAAACACTGTCAACAAATGGGTTATTATAATTACTATTGTTATTATTATTATTATTATTATTATTATTATTTCTACTTCATATGTTACTGCAAGGCTTAAGTGAAGAGTCTCTGTGAAGAAGTTTATAAAAGCCTAATGGAAAGTTACACAAAAACATATCCCCTCATGTTTACTTTAATTCAGTCCAAGGATTTACCAACATTTTCCTCTACCCATCTTCAGTAGTGCAGAAGTTGGAATCTGATGTGTGCTAAGTCATTTTCCATGGAACAAATCAAGGAAACCACCTTTTTTGAGCTCCACATATTGCCGTCCCTATAATACTACTTCTTGTAATTTACAGGGGAAAAAACCTGCTGTTTAGGAAGGCTGGAAGCTTGATGGGAGAAACTGGGCTTAAAGAGACACATATCTTGTAATCAGGAGTGAAAAAGCTGCTCAGAAAATCTGGAACAACTGGAAACAAACCCATAACTTCTCTTCTTTGAGCAGAAACCCTCACAACCAGCAGGAGGAAGGTAGGTACAACTGTTTTTCGAGGAGCTAAAATTCAGTTCCCAGTTACAATTCCAAGCTTATAAACCATGTATAAATTAAATTCTGAAGTCTGAAAGTATCATGAAACCCAGTTAATGACTCTCTTTTAATTTGTAACTCTTGGATATCATGGAGGTATGCTTACTTTATCTGCCTTTACATGCAGGACAGATCTCTACTTATAAGCAGAAATAACTGGAGCTATATCTCTCTGGACAGCATGAGACCTTTCTTTGTTAATACAGTACTGAAGAACATTTCAAACAAGATAATAATTGTACTTTTAGTCCTGTGATGAAGTATGTAATTGTAGCTGGCACCTAACAATTTTTTCATCTTTCAGTTATGCACGTGAAGACATCCATGTATGGAAGGGAAAACACATGTATGGAATGCCAGGCTGCAAAGTCTGCTCTCTCAAGTCCAACCTGCAGTTACACAAGGAAATACTAGATGCTTATTTCCTCTTTGCATGTACCTCTGCAGAACACAGCCTAGATACCTATTTCTTGTGCTCCTCTTCATCCAGAAGCACATGTGACAACGCAGTTGATGATGCAGCAACTCTTAAAACAAATAAAACCCTCTCCCAAAGTGTGGCAAAACACCACAGGACTATTGGCAGGCCAGTGGCACAGCCCTAGTCCTTACCACACACCTCACAGCTCTGATCTTGTGCCAAGAGGTACAGATTAAAGGTTCCCTCTGCCATTAGCCTGGGGCTGAAATTGTTCTCCAACAACTTCTGCCAAAGATGGGCAGTGACTCCTTGGTATGAGCAAGAGTCCTTCACATTTGAGACTGTAGAGCCCTGGCTGAAGAATGAATGGCATCACTTCCTGTATCAATCAGTCATAGAATCACAGAATCACTTAGGTTGGAAAAGACCTCTAAGATCATCGAGTCCAACCACAGCCTAACCCTACCTAGTCCACCTCTAGACCTCAAGCACAACATCCACATGCCTTTTAAATACCTCCAGGGATGGTGACTCCTCCACCTCCCTGGGCAGCCTGTTCCAATACCTGACAAACCCTTTCAGTAAAGAAATTTTTCCTGATATCTAACCTAAATCTCCCCTGGTGCAATTTCAAGCCATTTCTTCTCATCTTAACTCTTGCAACCTGAGAGACTGACCCCACCTCTCTATACCCTCCTTTCAGGTAGTTGTAGAGAGCACGAAGGTCTCCACTCAACCCTTTTTTTCTCAAGACTAAAAAGCCCTAGCTCCCTCAGCCACTCCTCCTTGTGCTCCAGACCCTTCACCAGCTTCATTGTCCTCCTCTGGACATGCTCCAGCATCTCAACGTCCTTCTTGTAGTGAGGGGCCCAAAACTGGACACAGCACTCGAGGTGTGACCTCACCAGAGCTAAGTACAACGGAACAATCACTTCCCTACTCCTGCTGGCCACACTATTCCTGATAGAGGCCAGGATGCTGTTGTCCTTCTTGGCCACCTGGGCACACTGCCAGCTCATGTTCAGCCAGCTGTCCCCTAACACCCCCAGGTCCTTCTCCTCCAGGCAGCTCTTCAGCCACTCTGCCCCAGACCTGTAGCGTTGCCTGGGGTTATTGAGATGGAAGTGCGGGACCCTGCACTTGGCCTTGTTGAACCCCATAAAGTTGGCCTCTGCCATCGATCCAGCCTGTCCAGGTCCCTCAGCACAGCCTTCCTGCCTTCCAGCAAAGCAACACTCCCACACAATTTGCTGTCATCCTGCACTATATCCTAGGACAGACAGCTTCTATAGACACCACAGCCAATGACCACTGCTGCAAGGAACAAAGGCCACCAGAGGTTGCAGCTTCTAGTACTGCTAACCTGGAATTAAGAGTATGCAAAGTCTGGTTTGTAAAATTTTACTTTCCTGCCATGCTCCTGTTCCTCCGTCAGTCCTTCCCATCACTTGGTGCTGGATGCCAGCCAGACACCACTCCTGCCATCCCCAGTTAGAAAAAATGACCTCTTGAGCAGTTCAGATTTACTTCACAGCCACAAAGCTGCTTCTGATTTATTTTGTCTCAATCCACTTTTATCTACAAGAGGCTGTCCTGTTATATTCGCTGAAGAATACAGCCCCGGGGATAGCAAAGCTTCTTCTGGAGGACAGCAGAGCCACAGCTCAGTGCTCCTGCTGCCACCCAGGCTCTCTCCTGGAGATGCCAATCTCCCACATCACCTACTCAGCAGGCTGTTTTCCAGGACTTTTCTCATTGACAGCACAGGAGGTTAACAGAGCTAAAAAAGCAATTAAATGGACTTTAGTGGTTTTAACAAGCTTGTCTCCTGTTTTAGTGTTTGTGGGGTATAAGTCAGGATAATTCTGGCTGTGAGCATGCTTACCTTCTCTACCAGTTCTTTCCCTATTTCCCCTGGGAGGAAAAGAGATATCTAGAAGGTTAATTCTTCACACTAATTTCTTCTCCAAAAGTGAGACTAACACTAAGGAGATGCTTGGCTGGGTTACCCCTACAGCTGGAGGGTGATCCTTCCCAACTCCAGCTCTTTTTCCTTTGACAGCCCTTATGTCAGAATACTTGGGATTGTGTGAAAAGAAAGGAGAATAAAGTTTTTGTTCTTCAATATGTTGGGAAAATAAAGAACCTTTTCTCAGAACTGTTTTGGAGACTGGGAAGGAGGATACAGAAAACAGATCTATTGGCTGGCATAACATAGCCAAACAGCGACAGGAGCAAGATCTGGTTAGCCAAGCCATTTCTCACCTTTTCCTACCAGCTTCACTGTTCCTTTCCTTACTGGAGAGGATTTCTGCCAAAAAGTCTTGCCCAGACACGCTGTTCTGGACACTGCTGCAGTTGGAGACATTGGTGTGAGAAGAGGGTTTCCAGCAATTCTGGTGTGGAGGCTGCAAGCTTGAATAACACACCACTAAATCCTTGAATCCAATAAACAACAGAGAATAAACAGGATTCTTTTTTATTACTGTTTTGTTTCAAGGCTACTTTGGCAGCCAGACTGATAAAGCTTCTCTGCAGCAGCTGAAACCAAGGAGCCAGCAAGGCACTCTGGGGCATGCTCTGATTGACAGGTCAAAGACCAATTTCCAAGGTATTTTGGGTAGAAGTAGGACCTTTTCATGGCCCCGCTCAACAGCGGTCCAACATTTCAGGGCTGGGTATCAAGAGACTATTTTACAAACAGCTCTCTGCTGCCATCCTTTGCAGCTGTCCCTTCAAACACAAGACCTGGTCATGAAAACGTGGTCAGGTGAAGGCCCATGCTCACAGTGGTGGGTCCATGACACGTGAACATGGTCAATGCTTTGGCAATGTTTCAGAGGTGGCTCAGGTCAGAACAGCAGAAAAGGCTGGGTTTCTCAGCTATAAGCAAATCCCAAGTCCTAGTGTAGGTAGGCAGCATCATGCAGTCCTGAGTACTGACGCTGTCACCTATGAGACATTATTTTTCCACTTGGCTAAGTTCTATACATGTGCTCGGTTTGCACCAAACTGAAGGATGCGAAACGCCTGCCAGACATTACAGTTCCTTCTTTACAACATAACTCAAGCAGGAGGTGACACTTTACCAAGGCAGCTTTTCAATACAGGGAGACAGCTCCTTTAATAAAATAAACAATGAAAACAAGATACAATACACAGAAATTACGCTGAATGCTGACAAGAGCTCCGATCTCACTCAAGATTGCTAGCGGCTGCCCTTCTCGACATCACCCCTTAACAGGGCTCTCAGAGTCCCCCTTTCTGCTAACATTACTGAGTTCTGAGCACTTCAGTTCTCCTACCAAGGACAAAGAAAGTCAGGATTTTTATTAACACTAGACGTGGATGGGTTCTTTCAGCTCACTCTGCATACCAGCAGAGTTTTTTTTAGATCAACCTTGGATTTGTACCTACCACAAGCCTATGTACAACTCTGGCTAGCGAACACACTACACGTGCTAACAGCCTGTGAGCAGAGTCTGAAGTTTGAACTCTGTGGAACAGAGGACATAACTTGTGGCTCTGAGTGAATAAAAAAAAAAATCTCTTATTTTAAGAACAGTCCTAGAAGCCTTTGAGGATTTATATCAACTTGCTCAATTATTGCACAGGGAAAGGTTCAGAGCTGACGTACACAGGAATTTATGTCCTTTTGGCTTTGTTGTTTTGCTATAGTAGTCATAATGTAGTACTGTAAGACTTGCTACATGGCTTTATTCCTTTAGGAGCAGGTTGCTCACTGCTTTACTTTTCTCCCTCCCCCATGCCATCCAGACTGCAGCATGTGTTTTGGAGACAGATAGATAAGTCGTACTGTGAGACTGAGGATGCTGGTGACTAAGTCTCGGTATGACTCAATGGGAGTGGGCAGGAACAGATGTACGAAGCTGGTTAGATTTGTGCACGCCAGCTCTGTTCTTCACAAGGCTATTCCAATTTATTTGTTTGTTATTGCTTTTAAAGCTATTCATACTTAAAAAAAGAACAACGGAGTGGGTCTGCAGGGTTTGAGATGGTAGAAATGAGATACAGAAACATGAAGATATCAGGGGCAGGATGGTCCAGGAGTCACCCAGGTGCCAGCACAAGACCATCTGTGTGCACTTTGATGTCAAGGTGGACCTGATTTGAAATAACAGAATGTAAATCACCCTAAATGCCATGCCTGAAAGTAATGGGAAATATTCAGTCCCAAAGAGGCATAATCTAAAAAGTTAGGGAGTAATGGCTGGCTGAAATCTAACCCAGATCTTGGTACATGAAAACCCCATTCACCTGGTGACTATTCAATGTCCTATATAAAAAAACCTCAAGTACAAAAACTCCGCATAAGAAAACCATCCTACATGTCATTTAAAGGCATTTCTTGGAGCTGCAACAAGAAACAGGCAAAGAGCTGTTGAAGCTGCTTCTCCCCTGTTCTCACCCGTGGGTTGTCTGGCTTGGATCACGATCACTTGGTTGGAAAGAGCTGCTAAACCAAAGAATTTCAAGGGGAAGAGGATAAAAAGACCCATGAAACCAATAAGTCCTTGATATTTCCCTGATAACAGCTGTCTTCCAAGTTGTTCTTCCTGAGGTATCCTGATCACAGGACATCAGGAGCCTCCAGCACACCCTTCTTCACTCCTAAACTTTGCAACTGATCCTGACAGACATAAATCTCCAGCAGTCTACAGAAAATTCACCTTTTTTCTTCTGAGGCTGTAGACAAGGTTCATCAATAAGAACTGCCAAGAGACTGTGAATTGTTTTGTGTTTTGTTCTCAATCTCAGACTTAAATCACTAGAACACATTCCTACACTGCTCATGGAGGACAAAAAACATTCTTTCAAACCTCGTGCTCTCCTGTCAGGGAACACCAGTGTTATCTTCTTGGTGATTCAGCCTCTGCAGAGGAGATGAGCACAAATAGCTTAGGATGGGATGCAATCAATTCTGCCTGAAGCCCCATAATATTTATACTGTCCAGAGAGCTCAGGGCTCTATGGAAATGCTGTGATGAAGGGTTCTGCTCTCTGCCTCATCAGTAAATCCCGGACCATCATTAGGGGCTCTCTGACAAAGCCTGAAAACCATCCCCATGCACGACAGCCTGGTTCGTCAGCTCCTTCACACCACGAATCACACCGCGCGGTGACTGGCAGCATGTTTGTGACAACAGCAGATGGACAACTCAGCAAACGTGTAAATAACAAAATGTCATTTTTTAAAAAAAAAAGAAAGTGAGATTACAGAAGCAAGTCAGGAAGGGAACCAGAATTCTCAATATGGTTTGTATGTTTCACAGGGAAAAGAGAACCTTTCTCTGGTGAGATGTTTCCTCCAAGAAGCACCCAAAATTAAGAAGACACAAGGGGAAAGCACAAGATAACATACCTCAGGCCTGAAAAATGTGGTCAGATGAGTGATGAAGGAATTAAGAGCAACAAAGAGACAGGACTATACAGAAGGACTGCGGGAGACTGGAAACGTTCCCCTTCAGATGGCACACAGTTAGTGCCAAAAGAACTGCCTTCCAATACTTGCATGGTTGTCTCACATAAACGAGACACAAGAACCCAATGTATTTGCAGAGAAAAGCAGGCTTTTGCTATAAAACATAACTCCAGCCACAGTGGAACAGCAGAACCACAGGAAACAAAAGATGATTTTGCCATAATGTAATAAAAACACTTGAGACGCTGCAGCAATCTGAATGGGATTCAAAGCAAAGATCATCATGAGGCTTTCTAAATCATCTCTGCACTTCAGCTACTTTAAAAGTCACCATGTTTGGTATTTTTTATGTTTTTCCCCACTCTATATGCCAAATTTCCTTGAAAAGCAAGGAAGAGTAGAACAAAATGAAATCAGAAGTGAAAACCTCCAGCTGATGGCCTTACCTGAGAAGGACTTGCAGGGTTCTCCCTTGCATAAATATGCCTAAAAAAGGTGACATTCACACCAGGCAGAAAACCTCTGCCATAAATACTCCAACTGCAACTATATTTTTTCCAGTTCACTGCATTTACGACGACAGCTACTTGTTGCCTCCTCTTTACATTCTGGTTAGTAAATAATAGGGAATAATCTTAACAATTAGAAGAAAGCTTCTGGCTGGAAAGCCAAGCAAGCGAGGGACCTGCCCTGATCACTTAGTCCCTCAAGTGAACACAAACCCCACAAAAAAAAGTAGAGGCAAAGAGGAAATCAGGCAAGGAAAGGATGAACAGGATGGCTCTGTGCTTGGTGTAACTGAAGATCTGAATGGAGGTCAAAGGGCACAACACATGGAGCCCACGCTGAGGGATAATCCCCCTGTTGATGCCTCCCTGCCACATTTTCCTACATAATTCTACAGCTGCAGAAAACAATTTCATGTCCACAAAGTTTACAGTCACTCTGCTATAGCTTTCCTCACAGTTTTAGCACCACATGTAAAAAGACACCAATAATATACAATACGCTTTATTTCCCAGGCAAACCAGGTTTTTTTCTTTTCCCAAAGGAATGGATGTCTTCATTCTTCATCCTCTGAAGTCCTTATTTAAATGTGCATTTTGTTGAAGCTGGCAACATAAAAAGCCCTCAAGGACAGAAAAAAGCTCAGATTCTTCAAGATAATCTAGAAAATATACATCCATAGTACAGCACGTTGCCCTAAGTCCAGCTTGTCTGTCCTTCAGGTCCCACCCTTGGTTTGAGCTGAGAGAAGCTGAGATTTGGTACCATTATTTTTCCAGTTAGTGGTGCCATACAATGCTAACAAATCATATTATATCTTTCATCCCATGGGAATCCAAACTGCTTTACAACTGCATGTCCAGTTCAGAAAAGCTTCACAGATAGACTTAAGTGATGAGGTTTTGAATGGTTGCTCTAATGTTCTTGTTTACTTCTGGGAAGGCATAAAGAACAGGGTATGTCTCAGCTAACCTCAGCCATTCAAACCACTGGTCATCTACCCAACAGTTTTTGTCCAGCCTAGAGAGCAGGGAAAAGCCACCATCTCCAAAGGGCAATGTGCTTCCACTCCCTTCATATGGGAGAGTCTAGACAACTTGCTTAAACTTTGCATGATCCAACAGAGGATAAATGAATCCTGCCTCTTACCTCTCCCTCTTCACTGCCTATAAAGTAGGAACAAAACCACTTAGTTTCCTATTTTTTACCTCTATTTAGAAAGCAAGCTGCCCAGATGAGGGATTGCATCTTACTACTGGGACGTCTACATGGCAATAGCAAGCATGGTTTACACCAGTTTACTTTCACCCAGCTCCACACAGCACCGATGAAAGTGTAGCCATGACAACACAGGGGTTAGCGTAGGCTGCAGAATCCCCGCGGGAGGCTGAGTAAATACTCCAGCAACAGAGCTTACTTGGAGATCCTCACTCCCGCAGCTGCACGGCTGTCAGGGCTCAGCTGGGCTAATTTAAGCCCAGCTTCAATCATGTCTTTGCTTGCAGTCTAGACACACTATAAGCATCCATACAAAGGGTAGCACGATGAGCTCCTGATCTCTGAGATCTCTGATGGCATTTCTAAGTGTTACTAAAAGGTACATTTTCTTTACAAGGCTTTGGCTGCTGTGTAGAAAACAGGGTTGACTCTTTGATGGGGTGAGTGCCCACTGAGTGAAAAGGAAGGAGCCACTGTGTGCAACTGAAACAACTAGAACGGAAATGGTAAGAAAATAGGCCAGCTATATGAACTCTGAGAAAAGCACATTTGTTAAGAGAACTGGCAGATCTGAGAGAAAAGTCCAAAGGATAGTGTATCTTCCACTTCCAGGCCTCCTCAGAACAAGCCCTGGCTGCTCCATTAAGGCTTTTTCAAGGGATGTGCTTCAAAAAGCATCACAACTCTGCTTGAAAAAAAGGTGGTAGAAGGCAGCAATGACAATCTCTAGAAGAGAGATGGATAAAACTGCCCACAGCAGGGGGTTGGGACTTGATCTTTAAGGTCCCTTCCATCCCTAGCTATTCTGTGAAAGTATTTGCCCACCTGGAAAACCTTGTGAACATTGAGACAAATGGAAGAACTCAACAAAGGGATTACTCACTCTCACTGGAAATAGCCATCACTGAAAATAAGGTTTTGCAGTGGGTCCAGTTTAGAAATAATCGTCAAATAAACCAGAAGGACATAAATAACAGACACTGAGGTTTTTTCTATTAACTGTACATGCAACGCTAACCTTTCAAGGCAGATATTTCCTCAAATAAACAGCAGGCTGCTTTCAAGGCTTATGGCTTTCATTGGTATCTGCTATCTTTTCCAAGATGCTGTTTCTAATTTAGACCCAGTGTAGGAAAAAGACCTCAGGAAGGAGCCATTTTCACTTCTGGCCCTTTTCTTATACATTCTGATTTCAACCATGTTGTTCTTCATGTGCCCATGTAAGCATCCTGATTACAATGGAGCCATCTGAATAGACTGTGGAGAAAGGACAAGTGAACACACTTACATTCAGGTAACCCCAGTTGAAAACCAAAGCCCGACATCTACATACACGTGTTGCCAAAAGTCCCTTCTGCCCTACGCAATGGTTCTGAAACCCAGAAGCAGCTGGTGAGCTGGAACAGGCAAGTTCACATTTGATTTCACTGGCACTTTGTGCATCAAAATGTGTCAAGACGACTTTGATCCTGCTCAGGGAGCGTGGGAAACATTTCCAAATTAGCAGGACACCCAGGACACGGTGACAGATGGGCAGAGTACGAGCCTGGCGCCGGAGAGGCCATTTTATAACTGGCTGGTGCTCCAAGCCATGTGGCAGACAGTGAAAACCCGTTTGTCACCAAAAAAAAATAAAGCTCATAGTGGAATCTCCAAAGCAAAGCACAGGGAGAGCCTCTGCCTGTGGCTCAGCCCGGTATGGACACCTGCCCTGCCAAGAAGTCACCAACAGCCTCCCACCAAAGAAACCAGCACCCAAGCAGGACACAAAGCTAAGCAACCAAACCAATATGTTGGTTTTTTTCCTCAAGGTGAATCAAATCCACAAGCAGGAATTCTCGATTCAGAGTGATATTGTTTAGTTGCTGCTTTGTTTTCTCTTTGTGTTTTCATAGAAAAATACTGTTCTTTTTTCTCCTTATCAAAACCCACGTTCACACAAGTAATAGGGCCATAAAAACTACTGATCGTTTTTTCTCGTCGAGAATGGTGATATCTACCTGTATGCACACTACCTGTACAACTATTAGTATGCATTTAAACCAAAGTTTTACTCACAATCATTTTGAGTTCAGCTAGGAATGGATACTGGCCTTGGGACTGCCATCAGGAACTACAAGTCGTTACATACCCGTTAGAAAAGTGTCTTTTACATCAGAGCAGGAGGGTGAGTTTATCAAAACGTGTTTCAGTTCTAAAAGCAAAAGCATTAGCACCTACAGTGAGAAACAGGCTGTCAGTGCAGACTGTGTCCTCCCAGATGTAGCCACGCATGGCTGGAAGAAAACATGCTCCAACATAGGACCAAGTGCACACTAAATGTGCATCATCACATCCTGTGTGCCTACAGACACGGTAACAAGCTCTTATTAGATTTTAACCACCATTTCTTTTAAATTTAAGATGATGGCATACTTCTTGGTTCTGAATCAGCTTGTCACTGGACCCACATGGGGGGGTCAAACATGCTGAAATTACACAGAGATGATTTTCTCCTGTTGGAAACCCCATGGCTGTTTGCTGCCCGAAGCAAACTCCGGCTACAGGTGTTTTCCAGCAACTCTGCGGTTTGCCTTAAAAGGCACAATATTCCTTTTAATTCTCATAATTTCATCTTTGTGACTGTAAAATATCCTAGTACAGACTGAAGGGTTGGGTTTTGCGGGGTTGCTTTTTGGTGTTTGGTTAAAGCTGTGACATTTTTCAAAATAAATACATTTTTATTCCATCCCAGTAATAAAAATGGACTAAACTGGACTGAACTGTCAGCAGAGGTCATTTCATCCTCCAGCCCGTCACTCCCTCTGCCCTCCAAACCTCCAATTTTGACAACTTCAGGTTTCCCTCACCTCCCCGGGGCTGCTCAAGAGTCAGGGTAGCCTCTGCTTTCCAGCCTCTCCTGACTCCCAACTCCTCAGCCCACACAGGGGATATAGCTCAGAGTGAAATCTTATCCCCAAAGGCAGGTATCCTAATCTCTCCTGTGGCCTGTAACAGCAGCTAAAACACAGTGACCAACAAGCAAAACCACACAAGATGCTGGGGAAATATCCTGTATCTTATATTAGAATAAACTGCAGCTGTCATTCACCAAACCTCTCCATCACACACCCCCCAACTCCCCCATAAAGGAGCAGCTTTAAACTCCTTTGGGCTTTGGATCTGCTCCCAAGAAAGAGTCAACCTTGCCGTTTATCAGACATTAATCATTTCACAGGTCCATTAATTGCAGCGCAAACTGCATGTGCTCAGCATTAAGTCTGATAGCAGAAAGAAAAATGCAGGAAGAATGCGTGAAGCCTGTAATATGCCTCTCTATCCTGACAAAGCTCATCAAATATCAAATCAAAATCAATAAGCAAATGAGGAGTTCCCGAAAACCTGCCATTTGGGGGTTGCAATGACTAACCACAGCAATTTGTTGCCCAGCAGTTTGGGCTGCTCTGAGATGAGCAGTACGAGAAACCAGGCATTGCAGGATGCGAAGACCAGATGGTTTTAGGCTGAAATTAAATAAACACCCCCCAAAAGATAATCTGTCTTTCCAAAACACTAAAGAAAAGTTATGCAAGGGGAAAAAAACCCCAAACCCCAAACCCTCCAAGCTACATTCTTTAACTAGATAAAAGAACATTTTGTTCAGCCTTGGAGTATCTATTGTAATTAAATGCTCTGAAAACAGGACAACAGCCCTGTGCCAGCTATGCATACAAAAGAGACAAAACACCACGAAAGAACCCAAAATACCCAAGAACCATGCATTTCTTACACAGCCTGAAGAATGCCTGCCTCTCGGCAGAGTCCTGCAGTGCTCTCGGGCATCCACGCAAAATGAATGCAAAACCCATTCCCCCCCACTAAGATAAATAAATTATAACAAGGACAAATCAAATCCAAAGAAACCCCACTGACAGTCAAGCCCCGCTCTGACTTACAGCTCTGAAAAATCCTGCAGTCTGGCTGGAAACGTCCATTGAAGAACTGCATTCAAAGCTTTTCCCTAAAGGCAAGCGCATTGAAACATCTCAGGCTGTGCTACTGAAACCAACGCTGCAACAGATGGGGACCAGGGCTGGGTGTGTTCCCCCTTCCCATCGCGGCACTGAGAAGAGGGATGGCAGGAGCAGTAGGTAACGCAGGAGAAGGCAAGCGATGGTTTGCTCCCTCGCTGCAGGCTCCCTGCCAAAACTGCTTTAGGCATCGCAAGATTCGATTACACGACTGCAGCAACCTGCCACATTAACTCTGACGGGGGCCAGCGACACGCACGGACGGCACGAGCAGGTAAATAAGAGCTGTACTGGGTGCATCAGCTAAATGTTGCGGGTACACCAGGGGAGTCAGAGAGTTCAAATAGCCACAGACGGTTTTAATGTGATCAGGAGGAAAAAAAAAAGATCCTGTTTTCAATAGCAGAAGTTTCAGATAGCTGAGGCTGCGTCTGCGTCAGTGGGGAATATTTGGGGGAAGGCAGCACAGAGCAGCAGATGCATTTTCAACTGCTGGGGTGTCTGCTGCGCTGCAACAGCCCTATTCCCCCTCGCCACAAGTCCACTTTGTGGCTGTAGAAAAGTCACATTATTTCTCTGGGTTTGAATTTTCCCATCTGCAGCATGAACAGGGAAAGACATAATTGTAATTTATTAGAAAGATCTCACTGGGATCACAGCATCTGAAGTGCAAAGTATAACATTACCATTAAAAATGGAGATAATGGCAGAGATTTTGAAGGGGCATCACGTGATCAGAGGGTATACTAGCAGAGCAATGCAAACTCTCCCTGTAGGAGCTGAGGGCTGATGGGGATTTGAGTTTTCTTCTTCCCCAAGAATTATTTGAAAAATCCCCTTTACGTTCATGTTCAGCTCTCATTGCTCCACCAACTAATCTCACGGTGTCCTTTGCTGGCAAAGGAACCACCTTTCAGACCATGGGGCCATATCCTTGGCCAAGATGCTATCAAAAGCTGCCATAGATGAGCTTACCCCTGGTAGAACAAAGGCAGAATGATCACCTCTGCAGCTTCCAATATTTCAACAAAAGGCATCAAAATCCTCACAGAATGAACTGACACCTCTCTGGAGAAACAGGTGGCCAGATCCCAAGCCATGAAGCATTGCCAGCCCTTTCTTGGCCATTTTGAAAGAACATTTGTGATGATGTATTGAAATACTCCTTAACGCAGAGGGTTTGCTGTAATTAATGGCTACTGGTCACTAAATCATTAGTGAGATGGGCTTGACTTCTGCACCCCTCTCAGTCTGTTTTTCCTACTCACTGCACCCTGTGCAACCAGCTGCAACCACCACTGCCCGTAATTCTGGCTAAATTAAATGAGAACCATCGCTGAAGCTGAGCAGTAGGTTTTCTTCAGCAGAAGCAGAGGTGAGATCCAGCTAATGCCCCCTGTGTGCCAGGCAGAGAGCACGCCCTAGGAAATGGCCACTGCTGTCTCTTCCCTCAGTGTGCTAAGTGCATCTGATGAAACATGGCCCTTCAGACCAAAAAAGCCCAAAATGGTATGTATTTTTCACTCACAAATGGCAGCTATTACTTGAACCCTTTTAACACAAGCTTAGTGGCAGCACTTCTAGCACAGAAATCAACAAATATTTACCATTTTAAGGTTTTTCCCCAGCTAAATGATTATCTTCTGCTTGCAGAATATACAAATAGCTTAGGAAAATAAACAAGCTTCCTCTTAAATTCTATGTCAGGGGTACCAGATAAACAAGTCGACCAGCTGAGGCAAGCAAAACACATTTGCATCTCTCTTACTTTAGCTGTAGGAGAAAAGCAGGCATCTGTGGCTGGCTTAGAGAGGGGAAAAGGGAAGACTGGATTCCTCTTGGAATAAAAGAGATCCTCCTACAAGCCAGACTGCAAAGGAAGGTTCAGCTCAAATGCTTTCCTGTAGAACTAACTTAAAAGGATTATTCTGATTAGAGAGCTGATCAAATAAAAGGGGTATTAACAGCCGTATCCCATGTCCCATATCCCTAAATCAATCCTTTCAAATCAAACTCACAGGGCTCAGTTTGATGGAGCCAATTTCAAGAATCACCCAGAACTATTCAGGTGTTCTCTTAAAATTCATCTTCAAAACTGGTTCTGGTCTCAAAGTCTGATTTGGCACAAATTCTACCTTGAAAACATGCCTCTTCCTCCCCCACCTTTGGATAAGGAGAGCGAAGCAGGAGAAACAGATTGCACAACTACATCTCAGATAAGCAGAACAGTTAATGGTTTAGATACCGTTCCATAAATATTTGCTGAACTAGTTTTTGGATTCTGTCCAGTTTCTGACATCCATGAAAAACATTCAATAATTTGCCATTTTCTTTCACCCTTCTGGGAGGAAAAATAGGCAGGGAGGTTTTATTGTTATCATTTCTTACCATTACTTAATGACTACTCACATTTATGTTGATGCATCCTGCCAAAGAAACCCAAGCTATTCTTGAATCTGCAGGCCTGAGGTGCCCAAATCATATTTATGTATTCTTTATTAATTAATTAAAATCTCCCTTATGACTGAAATGTTCCCAGATCAAATACCTGTGCTCATGTGTGGCTGACTAGGCAAAGAACTGAGAAAAAAAACCCAAACTGATTTGTGAATAAATACCTTGTGTCAAATTGGGATTTCAAGTGCAGGTGCTCCATCGGAGATGCTAAGGCTCAGGACTGACATCCTGCAGCCCCAGTGACTAAAAGCAGCAGTGAGGAGTCAGTGTACAGCCTCTTGCATGACTGCAACATGTGAAATCACCCCAATAAAGTTATTAAATTCTGTTTTCAACCATAACTTACAGGTTTTAGGAGTCTGTATGAATAAGGAACCAAATTCCAGCTGTTTCTTTATATATTAAGGGCAATTTAGATTTTTCAGATTCTTTAACTATTTATTTCTCCCAAAATTCCTAAGTCTTTGCATTTCAAGCTCAACAGTTGTTACTCATTTCATAAGCACATGGCTTTAAAAAGATTTCATTTTGCAGCACTTCTTGATCACTCAGATATTTGGACAGATACTATGATTTTCACACTTTAAAGGTGGAGGGAAAAAAACCCTACAAAAGTCCACTTGTGCCTTTAACAGTGACTCACACACTCACAGGCCAAGGACCAAACTATGAGGAAGGCAGATTCACGTCTATCACATTTTCACTGGCATAAAGCTACAGAATTACTTGCCCAATTGAAACACAGTCAGTGCTGCACCAGCTACATGAGGGTTTTTTATCCATTTGAAGAGTTTAACAACTCTGGTTAGCAAAAATTCACAGGCAGACCCTCAGTCAGCTTGAGATTAGGTTGCACACGATTCCTGCACAATTCCACCGAGCTGTTGTAAAACACCAACTCTATTTCATCTTTTTGGTCCAAGTACAAGCCTAAAGTATCATAAATTTCCAGCTGGCAGAACAGTAACCTTCCACAATTTCCCAGAGGAGACTGAAAACGCCTGGCTATTGGTTGGTGCTATTTATATTCTATACTTTTCCACAAAGACTAGTGGTTTTGCAAGTACTACATAAATTAGATGAGTCCATTTCCATGATAGTTTCCTTGCTCTTACTAAGCAAGCAGTGTCATGAAATCAATGGAGCTGCTGCCTGTGAAGATACCACTTGGAACCACGTCAGCATATAGCAGTTACGGAAGCACACAGTGAGCCAGAGCTCTGCGTGGCAGGACAGGGCATTTGTTCAGGCTGGAATTAAGAAAGATTTTTCATATTTTGACAAGGAACAGAGTCGTCATATTCATGGTTGCCCTACCCCTGCTCCTACTGAGCACAGGGAGCAGCAACCAAAGGCAACACACAGTATAGTTGTGCACCACAGCAGCCTGCGGCCAGGAAGCCAACGTACTTGGGGGATGCTTGGGTGAGAGAAGCAACTCCTTGAAGGGCAGGGAAAGTGATAGCAAGGCTTGGAAGACCAGCAGAGCCCAAAAGAAAGATGATATGAGGAGACAAAACTCTGAACTACACCATAAACTACGCCATCTCTTAGCAGGAGACCCAAAGTAGTCTCTCAAGAGTCAATGGTTGGCAAAGGGCCACTGCAAGCACTGGAAAAGGGAGTACAAGAAAAAAATCAACAAAACAACACACATTAAGCCCCAGAAATAGAAGGTGGGGATGACACATGAAGTCTATCCCCCCAAATCAGGGAAGATTGGAATTTAGGATGGCAGAGGGAGAACAAAATGGAAAGAGAGAGGAGTGGAGAGAAATATCCCATGCAAAACAAACCCCGGGGTTTATTTCTTTAGTCATCTCCAACAGTCACAGTTCTTTCTTTGCAATTTTTCAGCATGATCTACCAAGCGAGTAACTGAGTACCTGGGATTCCTGACTCACTGCCGACAAGCCAGAAGGAGATCATCCATGTGAGAAACACCAACCATCAGTAAGTGCCCATCTCTCCCTGGGAGGGAGCACCCCGCAAGTCTCTGCAACAAAAACGGATCACGCTGTACCAAGGATGTCTCAGCAAGCTTGGGTACCAAAGGCAGGAGAGCTGCGGGCTTGAATCAATACACCTAATTCTTCAGCAGGACTAAAGCAGAGTTTTCCTCTTTTCTCTTGGTATTTGCATATATTTCCCAATGCAAATGACATTGAGATGATTAGGTGTTAATACAACAACAGTATCGGAAGCTTCACAATAGCAGCCTTGTGCCCTTCTCTACACTGACACTTCCCACCATGTCTCCTGTCTAGAGCTACACAGATGGAGGGATGCAGCCTCCTTCCCCATCACAGTGGGGAGGAAGAAGGAGGCTGGAGCTGCTCCTGGAGAGGTGCCAGTGTAGAGCTGTGCTGTGTCTGGGGTCAGCAGAGGTCTCTGAGTGACAAGGGAGAATTACGAGGGCTGGGCTAGGACATGGTGTTAAATAACTCACAGAGCTGACACTTTGGACCCCCTCTATGAGGGGGTTCAAGTCCCTCAGGGGTGTCCTGATCTTGGAGGACAAGTCATTCAAAGAGAAGAATTAATGTCGAAGACTCGATGGTGACTTGGTGGCCCCTCATTCAGCCTCACTCAAGGGGGCTGCGACACTGGTACCAGCGATGCTCTGGGAGGTGTTGAATCAGAATTGTGCAAAACTCAATGGTAGCACTCAGCAGCCCGGTATGGCCAGGGTAACATCCTGTGGGCCAGCTCAGAGAGCCCAGCACTTTCCTTTCTTAACAAAGGCACTGCATTTTAAAATTTTGAAACAAAAGGAGAAGAGTCTCACCCCGCTTCTAGCATCCCCTTAGTGACTTGGCTGAGAAACACCCTTTGTAGGACAGAAATAGCCCCAACAAGACAACAGAAGAAGGATGATATTGCAGCATCTAGAAATGGGAGAAATCCACATGGGAGTAGGAACTGGTGGGCTAAGAGTAAGAGCTCCCACCATGAGTGTCAGTGTGAAGTCCTTGTGTATCTGCATGCACACCCAAGACTCTTTAGTGGGATCTCTGAAAACATGTACTCTGCAGTATGTCTTCTCAGCTTCGATGGTCACAGAGTGGGACCTCCAAGGACCAGCACTTCCATGAGGACACAGCAACTGCAGCAAGGATGAATAGAGGTGCCTCAGCTCTGCTGCTGCCCCCTCAACACCCTTTGCCCTCCCTCCCCCCGCAACGCACACTGCTCTTGGGGGCTGCAGCAGCAACGGGGAGGGGGAAGTCAGTGTCAAAAAAGCCAGGGAACACGGGAGAACAATGAGGCAGCAAAGAGGAAAAGGTTACGGCAAATAGCCCCACATAAAGGCAGTCACACCTGAACTGCCTATAATATTTTAAACCTGGCTCAGAGTTTGTGGCTGGGTACATACAATGCTACAGACACCCATAGCTCTCTGGAGAGCACTAATTATTAACATCACAGCCCAACTCTCCCAGAATTAAGATGCTCTTGCACGCTGTACAGCACATTTTATTTTCTTTAAGCCTATTTGTCACCCATCTTAGGACTCAGTCATGCTGGACGTTATTTCATCTAAGGTGTCCCCTGTGACTCCAGGGCACAGGGACATTACCCACGTCCTCACACCTTTGCACAGCTGGCTAGGGACGGTATGTTCTTCATGTTGGGCAGCCTGGGGTTTCTCAGGCTCTGCGAGCACGTAGTAACTGTGCTGCATGCAGGTTTGAAGTATGCAATAAATAGTAACCATTAACTCTGTATTGAAGCAAGAGCCCACCTAGAAAAGGATAAAGTGACCAACTACATATGGTAATGAGCAGTTAAAATGTCATCAGAGGTTTAGAAGCTGAAGTACAAAGATCTCTGCTGGTATCAACTGGCTGCTGAAAAATAAAGGAGGTAACAGCAGCCTGTAGAATTTAAAATACATCAGCATTGCTAGAAAGTAAACACTTTAAAATAAACATATTGTGATGCAGAAAGCTACCAGAGTCACAGATTCACCTAACGAATGCAGTAAATGTCTTTGTCAACTTAATGAAAATAAAGTAACCCAGTTTGCTCATTTTCATTTAGGGAGATGTGCTGTGGTTGGAGGCTGCACATGATGGGTACAAGCAACACGGACACCTGCAGACTGGAGTGAACGCTTCAGGAATAGCTACAGCCACAATATTATGCCAGTTCCTATCAGAGAGCAGTGAGACTCTTAGACTGTAGCTAGAGATGATCAGAGAGATTTGTGGAATACAGATGGGCCGTTCGCCAGCAGCCTGGTTGCCTCATCTGCTGCCACAACACCTGCCCAGCTCTTGGGGGAAGACACTCCAGCACGGGCAGAGCAGACCAGTGGTCGGGGTGCCTGGCTCCCCTCTGTTGATGATGGAGCTCAGGGACTTCTCAGCAGAGACACGTTCCCACCCCAAAATCATACAAGAGGCTTGGAGGCAAAGCTCTGCTCTTTTCCTGCAGCACCCCCTGGCACAGTGGAAGCTGTGTGGCAATGAGCTCTGGAAGAGGTGCCGTTTATAATAAAAGTTCAGTGTTTATTTAAAGGGCCGAAACTCGCACACAGCAGTGCTGGATATAGGGTGCACCTGGTGAGAGTGGAGTTATTTTAAGATTAAATGTTTGATTTCCACCACAGGGACTTATTTAGAAAAAAACAAAACAAACCAACCAATCAATCAAACAAACAACAACAACAAAAAAAGAAACCCAAACCAAAAATAAGAACATACCCAGAGTTTAGGTTTTAGTTCCTAAATTTGCAATGTCTATAATAATTTAAAATAATCTACCCACACCAAAAAGAAAAGCGTGTTCTCAAAGTCTCTGGCCACAGGCAACTACCTGAAATACATCCTAGAAACAAAATCTACCCAAAGAAAAGTGAATGTAATTTGATTTTAAAGAATCTAACAAATAAGCAACCAACAACAACAACAACAAAAGAAATACAAGGACAAACAATAACTGCAGAAGAAAAGCTTATGTCCACTTCTTTAGTGTTCTGCTTTTGGTTTGGTTTATTTATTTAAAGGTAAGACAACACTGTACACAAAGCAATGACTAGGTTCATATTAGATGTTAGGAAAATATTTTTCACTGAAAAGAGTTGTCAGGACCTGGAACAGGCTGCCCAGGGATGGGGTTGAGCCACCAACCCTGGACGTGTTTAACAGACGGGTAGATGAGGTGCTTAGGGATATGGTTTAGCATAGGACAGGAACAGTTGGACTCGATGACCTTAAAGGTCTTTTCCAACCTTGTGATTCTGTGACTAAAACATATATTAAAAAGGCGAGGGTGGGGGGTGGGGGGGTGCTCCACATAAAATGTTCATGAAATAATTTCAAAAGGCAAATCTTTTACACCATACAAAGAAAAGGGTGTAAACTGTCACTGGATTCATCTCATTCATGTCCTGATCAGTAGAAGCAGTAAAGTATGGGAATAGATACACCTGCCTGAAAATACACACACATATATACACATCTATACAAGCCAGTGTTGTACATGATTATTTTTAGGTCTTCCTGCCTCTCATGGGTTCACACTCCCTGCTACTTTTAAGTGATGAAACATGGCTTTGTGGTTGAGGCTGCCAGGGTATCAATGTTCTGTTCCCAGCCACCACTTGGATAAACTCTGACAAACCCCAAAGGCTGATGGGTCTCTCTTCTCAAACAAACCTAATCAAGATTTGATTAAGAAGAGGTGTTTTTTTAATTTATTTTTAAAGATAATTTGAGTATTTTTATAAACCTGGACAAAAAATTATTTTCTTTTTAAAAACTTTGTACATTTGACACAATATTGGCCTAAACCCACAAACAAAATAGCAGTGACAGCTACAACTAACAAGGCACGGCTTGTTTGATTCCTCACCCTGAAGTCCTCTTCCACAGACACCTGAGCTTTGCAACATGCCCCACACACCTTGGTCTCAACTGGGGCAGCTCCATGAGCCCCAGACCTGCTGCCTTCAGCAAACTGGTCCAACACATCTTTATTGCACTGGCAGGACTCAACGCAGTAAGTGTTACTAAATGCCTCTTCCATCATCCTACCTAAGGAAAGGACACAGCATGATATTATTAATGGTACTGTGAGTGTTTTCTTGGGGAGCTGAACATATCTGTGAAGAAAAAGAAAACACATTAAAACCTTTTAAGTATCAGGGGCACAGCTACTGGCAGGGGACCAGCAGCATTTCCAACCCACTGGCTTCATAGCCCAGCTGTCTAGTTGAGACTTTTCCCTTCAAAATTCCCTTTCAACATTCCTGTTCATTATTTCTTTATCATTTTTTGGTCATGGCACCAAATTTGGAAAATCTCTACTAGTTTACATGAACTGGCAAATAACCTACTAACACTACTGAGTCATCTGGCCCTTTCATTTTGTGCTCACAAGGACTTCTGGCTTTCAGGCTTCACCATTTTTAATTTACTACTCAGCAGCTACTTCTCATTATCTACAGACATAATCCAGTCAACCTACTTGATTGAAGATTCCTGGCACCAACTTTAATTCTCCCAGGATAGTGTTTGTGATTACAAGGGGTGCCGATACTGCCAATGTTCTGGGTGGGATTTTATTGACATTGTTAGGTTGTAGACTTCTGAGATTAATCTACAGCTGCACCTCACTTTAGTGAAATCAAACGCTACAGCTGAAGAACCAGCGCTGAAGAAAACCTGAAGTTAGCAAAGATGTCCCACTTTCACATCTATCATCCATCCTAACAAAACCAACTCCTATAAATATGCTGCAAAACCACTGAAGGCTGCAATCAGAATACTAAATTAGGTCTTATCAATTTAAAAGATTAACCAGTTTGAGCCCACATTCCACAAATCACTGAACAGCCCAAGTTGGAAGGGACCTTGAAAGATCATCTAGTCCGACCTTTTGTGGGAAGGGAAGCCTAGGTAAGATTATTTAACACCCTGTCTAACTGCATCTTGAAAACCGCCTGGCAAGACCATTTCCATACCTCAAAATACCACTTTGGAATATCAGGTCTTTGGAATATCACAGTGCTGTGTTGGATACCATGTACCTAAAAGCTCGCTGAGCTTACAGATACCACCCTGTGAGTGCCCAGCTGTTTCCCTCCAGCTGTCAGCACCAGGTTAGCTTCTGAATGGAACCAAGTCCCATAAACAGCAGGATTATCTGGTTTGAAGGCTGGAGACTGACATTTTGTTTCTTGGGGAATGTTCAGTAATTAAAAGCACATCCTTATGTGTTTGATAAGATGCCTTTTCCTTCCATTTCTAGTAGCTATGAGTCTGTACAGATTTTCCAACCACAGCATGCAGCGGGTGGTAGCTGCAGGTCCCAGTCCCAATCTCTAAGCTGACTCCCCATGTGACCATGGGAAAAAACATGCGTCTGGCAGGTCTTACTTGCTTCCACTGATTGCACAGGATAAATCACTTTTCCATACCAGACTGGGCAGCCACTTTTGCAAAATACAGAAGTATCGATTTAGAACAAGGCAGCATGACTACAGCTCTTTGTTACTGGCATTTATCATGAAAAAGGAGAAATTATTACTGGTTGTTCTCACAGCTTTTCTGTATATGGGATCTGTTTCCTTTCTCTACCATCTCTCACCTCCTGGTTGTTTAGTTCCTATGCTGTTCAGAGATAGTGCCTTTTTGCAGACTGTTAGTAACAACTATTGTTCAGTGTGATTATGATATAAAGATAACAATATAGCATTATTAAAAAGCTGAGGAAGCATTTGGCCAGGACACCAGGGGTGAGTGTGACAAACGGCACCTTTGGATCTTGATCAACAAACAGCCCATGGTTGAGGGCTACACAAACCAGTCCAGAAAGTCTTTCGACCTTGCCCTTGCTGCTGGATACCTCTGCAGTGCTCCTGCCAAAGATAACTCTCCCCTACAGTTCATTAACATAGTCTGACGACAGAATTCTATTTACTTAAGAATATGTTAATTACTATATGCATGCATTATTAGCAGTGCTTTTTTTTTTTTTTCAAGAATGCACAAGGTGTCAGCTATTTTGGAAGTAAAAAAACCAAAAGGAGGAATCACAGCTACAAAATACTCCCAGATTGCCCTCTCCTAGTACTTGAAGTGAAAATATTATGAGTGTGGCATAACAGACTGGTTAGAATGTCCTGAAACAAAACAAACATCCCCATCCCTATACAGCTTGAGATATTTGTTTCTCCAGGACCGCTGGATTGCAAAGCAGCTTTTGAAAACACATTTCCCAGTCTGTCAGCCTTCCACTCTGCAAAGCCCGTGTTTAACAAGTTGCAGGAGGCCCTGGGGGACCTCCTGCTGAAACTCTGACAGCACACAGGGACATGTAATAAACTGTTTTCCACCTCAGCTAAAGCTCTTTTACGCAAGGGGTTTTTTTTCTCTACAGAATTCGCTCCTTGGTGTTAGAGCCTGATTACCTCTCTCAGGATCCTCAGTACAGATTTCCACCGAAATTTTATCAGCAGATGCTATTTCTGGGAAAGGAATAAGAGAAATACCGCTAACTTGAACTCTGCAACATCATCTTCCATTGCTTTTGGAAGCTAGACTATGCAGTCAGGTTTTTGTGTAATGCAGTGACAAGATCTCAAACATCAGGAGACAGAGAGCTATTTTGGTTTATTTTCTCTGGGGCAGGAGGAAGGGAAGCAGAAAAGAAGAGGGAGATGAAAATTAAACTGCTGGGAAACCACCATTCCGAATGCTTGATTTCAAGGTCATGGAAGGAAGTGATCACTGCCTGGGACTGTATTTAAATATAACATGGAGCTTAATACTGTGCTTATTTTTAGGCAAGAATAACAACTATTCCCTTTCTTCTGTATAAACTTGTTCCTGCCAGCATCCCATACAAAAAGGGATCCAGGGCAACTTCTAACACCATTGGAGTATGGCACTGTGCTCTATGGCTGCCTACAGGAGTGTCAAGTCCATTATTTTTTCCACCACCACTGAGATATTAGCAGTGCATTTCCAAGATGTAATATCCTTCCCCAAGGCCAAGTCCAGTCAATGAGGATTCAGCTATCATGTCAGACTCCAGACTACATCCCAGTTGAAACCAGCCCAGCCAGTACCCCCCAAATCTCCCAGCCTTTCCTGAGCTGTCTGCGATAACTTTAGTTATGGTTTTCCAAGCCACAGCTTGCCCAGACAGGTGATTCAGAGCCATACTGGGAAAACCAAATGCCAGCAACATCCTACAGACCTACTACACAGCCAACCTTCTTCCCAGGTCCATTTCTTACTTCATTTATACAAAACTAAATAGGTTCATCTAACTTAGTGCTAGAGTTCAAGATTCATGTACTGAAAGGACAAACATTGTGTTCCTGCATGGACTGAATATTGGATCACTGGGAGAAGAAGAGATGATTGACATGCTTAAGGTTAAAACTAATGGAGGGGTTTGGGACAGGAGGGATTTCCTCTTCTTCCTTCCTTCCTGCCCTGATGTAAGAGTGCTTTGTTTGGTTGTTTTTCATCTTTTTATGTGTGGTCCCTTTTCCAGGGCCACCTGGGAAATTTATTTAACAAATTCTTCCTGCTGGGAAAGTAAATTTCCAAGTAAAAAGCTAGCAGCACTCTAGGTTACTCCAGCCCCTTTTCTGTATCAGATTATGGTGGTGGATTTTGGTTTTCATGACAGATCTAAGCCTTAGTATTGGAAGCTGTGAAACACCATGGCCTGCTGTGTGCTTCTGCATATGGGTGTAATAGACGTTCTACAGATCCTTGTAGCATGAAACCTTTGGAGACCAGCAGTACCAATGGTGACAGATGAGCACTTCTTAGAAAGAACCAGTCATTCTCACACTGAACAAAAAGCAAGCACAGCACTTTGGGGACGTACCTTCAAGTTGCCATCTCACACACACAGACCTGCAGCGATACGCTCCCTGGCAACAAGTGCCATTGCACAGGGATCTTTTTAAGAAACTCCATTTGTTGTTCTAAGCAACCACCAGATCAGCTTGTTTCTCCAGATGTAACCGCAAACATTCAGCTGCTTAAACTAAGCTCTCCGGCCAAATGATTCTCTTTTTTTCATGGAGGAAATGAAGTAACAGGACACTACAGAGAAGCCCATAGTGATCTTACCCCACTACTTGAGTTCTTCGGTCTATAAAAATCACTAAGAGGCAGTTCCCATGTCAGCTCCTCAGAAAGCTGCACAGCATGTTGGCAGCTCTAATACCTTACAAAACTAGTTGTAAAGTCATAAACTTGATATATGGTTTGAGCTACAGCCACATGCTCCAAACACGGATTGCATCTGAATCTACTCTTTGGCAATTCCTATTTTAACAACCTGTTTTAAGTTGCCTTTAAGCCTTGCCAAACTGTAACAAGAAAGGGCAGAATTTTTCCAAAGCTGCCTCTGCCCCAAACAGGAACTGGCTGGGAAAACATCAGCCAGAATATTTAAGCCATCTCTAAAACACGTTGTGGAAACTATATCTTTCCTGTAGAAGAAACATTTTTCTTCTGAATTTTAGAGGGAGATTTCTCTCTCCTCCTTGGTTTGGGTTGAAGAGTTTTGATTTGGCAAGACAGACTGCATCAGGCAAACATTTCTGTTCTCCTTAAAAAAATGCACCTAAATTCAGATACTTTACATGGAGACTTTGATGCTTACATTGGACAAATACTGGCAGCAGTGGGACGGAACAACTGACATCCTCAAAATAAGAAATGAGGAGGAGGATGGGAGAGAATTTGGCCAGGCAAGTTCGTAAGCAGCCCCGGTGTCTGGAAATACCTCTAAAGGAGCAAGGGATTTGGAGGTAGAGGACAGAATCTAACACTTGCTAGGCAAAGGGACTGAAGTTGAGTTCAGACATCCACAGCATGGAAACTGGGATTTCTTTATCCCAGATTTCTTAGTTGCAGTCATGGGGTAGAGACAGTGCAGAGTGGCTGAAGGCATAGGATGGGAGGGAGGCAGCTTCACTGAGAATGGGCAGAAGAGTCCACTCACCATTGCTCACCTTCAAGCAATTAAACAGAATCAATTCCCCCTGAAGAAAGTAAAGGTAAAGGATTGGGACATCTGACATTCTGGCTAGGAGTCAACAAAGATTAAGGCAGCTAAAATCAAGTGTCTCACCATAGGTGTCTAAATATGACCTAGTGTTTGCAGTCATAGGATGGATATGAAGGGTAGTGTCCAGTTGCCTGAGCAGAGATCCTTACTGCCATCTGAGACAGGACAGAAGACACAGGGCTGACATTTACCCCAGCATCTACACATGACCTGTTCTCTACAGAAGAGCACTTCACCAATTTGCCTGGCATCTTTTTTCACAGAATCACAGAGTCACAAGGTTGGAAAAGACCTTTAGGATTGAGTCCAACCGTTCCTGTCCTATGCTAAATCATATCCCTAACTACCTCATCTACTCTTTTTTTTAAACACATCCAGNCAACATTTCTTGCGAATGCTTCTATAAAGTCCTTATACAGTACTTTGGACTGGGACAGCCAGAAGCATCTAATGAAATTCGTATAAATCCTCACTGAATTGTAACAGTCAATAAAGCAGCACCATGCATACAGGATGCACAGCGTGTTCTCTACCGATAGGTACCTTTGCCAACTTAAGCAACCCCAGAGCTGGTTTTCTCGACCACTAAAGGCAAATATGGACAAACAAATGGTTTTGCAAAACCAACAGCAAAGTGAGATTGCTACTGAGAGCAAGGCAAGTCTGGCTTGAGTTCTCTGCCTCCTGTTTCTCTGTGCTCGAGGAATTCAAACTCACCAAAAACTCTTTATGTAAGTTGCAAAGTCCAAAGAGGAAGCTCGAAGCCCTGTGAAAAGGGGTGTGAAGGGAACTGGAAACACATATGTGTCTCACACTACGTTAACCACAATTTTTGTTTGAAATCTCAAACATAAGATCAAGCAATACAGGCCCCAAACCTGATGCGGATATTTGGCAATCACTAATCTGTGTGCAAAAGAATAAAGAACCCCCTGCTCTTTGTACTGCTGTGATAACTGTTTACTTTCTGGCGTGAGTTCGCAGTTCCTGAGATCTTATAATACGTTTTGTAACCACAGAGCTGCAAAGGTTCGAGAACTCAACTAGACCTTGGGCCAAGAGTTCAACAAACAACTACAAGAGTTCAGATCTTCAAAGAGAAAGAGGAAGGAAATCAACTGTCAGCTAGCTTAAAAGAAAGAGAAAAAGATGCAGACGATTTATTGCTTACCAGTTTACTTCAGAAAGAAAAGCCCTCAAGAGTCCATGAAGCCAATCATGAAAGGGAACAAAAGTTTTTACTTTCCCCCTTGCAGGGGACACTCTTTTTCAGCAGGGATGAGCTACATGGACCTTCACAGAACCACTAAAGGGCAGTCTGTCCCAGTCCCTCTCCTGTTGGGTGACCAACATATAGGCAGCCCCGTCATACTAAGAGACACGTATCTGTGCGCTTCAGCACATGATCAGCCTTGTCACGTTCACACAATCAGCACAGAAATGACCTTCTCCACACTCAGGTGATCTGACACACCACACATACCTACGCTGAAGAAGCCCTTAAGAAAAGCAGCAGATGAAACGTCCTGCCAGACTGGATCCAAACGTATTTTCCAACCACAGAAAACACTGGTATTAGTATCTGTGATCTACCCAAAGCCAGAGCAAATCTTGCATTTCAGAAAGGGAGAAGCTAAGAATCTTCAATGACAAAGACCTGTAGTTCACATATACTATAAGACGATAGCAAGAGAAAAATGTCCTCACAGATGATTTTCTCTGTATATCCTAACCTGGGGACACAGAACTCAGCCAGAGCTTCCTCTGATCTGCTCTTCATGTCTCTTGTGGTCAAGGGAGTCCGGGGCACTGAAATTGAGGTAAAAAATATCTTTTCTCTTTGCTTCCTTTGCAGATCTCAGACAAAGAGAAGGAAGATGAAGCCTGACTGGAAAGCACAGGAATCAAAAAGAGGCACAGAGATACTGTAATAGTCAAAAAGTAAGGGCAAGGGAAGGGGTAGATCAGCAAATCACAGAACAGTGTGGAGAGACATAAAAAAGAGCACACGGGAATAGAAGCAAGAGAATCCAGAGAGAGGAAGAACAATGACACTGCAGCTAGGAGAATGTCCAAAGGAAAGTACATGAGTTGAGAAAATATGAGACAAAATACAGGGGCTGGAAAATGAGAGAAGACAGACCTGCTTGATTCTGACTCATCTCGTAAGTTACAGAGCTTTCTGCTGAATGTATCACACACACAGGAAGGATAAACCAAAGGCATCTCAGCAACCTCAGCTTTTTAGGCCTGATTTTGTAATTGTGCAACATTTCAGTAACAACTTCACAGCCACAGCTGATCCCCAAAGTGGGAATGCACAGATGCTCTTGGAACACACACATCCCCCCTCCATTTCTCTAGGATAATGCCAGTGTGTCATCCCCAAACTGTCATAACATCTCATTTCAATGGATTTTGATGTTCTGTTGCTATTTCTTCTGACCAAAACTTTTTGACTTGTTGCTTCCACTGAAGGAACAAGATGAGATAAAAAACAGCCAGCAACAGAGAGAAGCACATGACTCTAGGACCAAATTTCTATGATTTCTCTCTCTTCTTTTTCCTCTTCTCACATATTTCAATTGCCTTATAAATCTCTCATGGGTCTTAAACCTTTTTAAAAGGTGTAATACAGAACTTTTAAGGTTTTTGGTGGGGTTTTTTTGGTTGATATTTTTTCTTTAGTATTTCTCAATTATTTAAGAAATTGTACTGTTAGCTTGGGAACACACTTTCTCTTCTAGGTTACTCCATTAGCACACATATAATTTTTCCCACAGTGGAAAAGCGGAAGTTTCCAAACAGCATCGTACAGAATTTTTTCCAGATATGAAAGGAAGTAACTGTATCAGTGGTGCCATCCTTGCCTTAACCAGTAGTAGATATATAAATTGGCTTCATCTGGTTATGATACATGGTGCTTTACTGAGTTGTGTAACTTTAGGGAGTACTTCATTTGCTTTAGCTAAACTATTGATACACTGCTATCATTTAGATACATGCTACAGTCAGTGGCTAATTTGGGCAAGAACACCTTTGCCTGAGTTTTTCATTATCACTTCTTTTTACAGAATCACAAGGTTGGAAAAGACCTTTAAGATCATCAAGTCCAACCCTTCCTGTCCTATGCTAAACCATATCCCTAAGTACCTCATCTACCCTTTTTTTAAACACATCCAGGGATGGTGGCTCAACCACCTCCCTAAAGAAGGAGCACCTTTTGTTCCTTCTTAATTCTGGCCTTTCATTGTTTTGTCCAGCTAACAGACACGTAAACCACAAAGTCTTTAACCAGTTCCCTGACTCTTGGGCTCACTCTCCAGTTTCACACACAGGATACAATTTATCCCAAACACACCATAAAATGCACATATGCCAACATGATTACAACTTTCCTGTATCTCAGTGTTCTTCCAGTGTAGGTCAGGCCTATGAAAGTAAATTTTGTGCTTTATCCTTCAGGGGCTGAAAGTTAGGATTATCCTGTTTAATCTCACTCTTTCTCATCACCACCTCTGCTAAAGCCTCAAACTCACACATGTGTTTCTTAGAGGGCTGCGAGGGGAGAGCATGATCAACTGAAACATGCTGCTTCCCACACACAGGTCTATCAAAAGAAAAGCTTTGAAGATAACTGCCACCTGGTCAACATTCTGGTAGGAGCCCACACTGAGCATTCCCAAACAGGCACATGTCACCAGTCCATCTCTCAGACCAACCTACAGAAAAGCTGAAAGGACACGGGAAGTCTGCACATCCGACTGGACCCAAAACTTCAGCTGGACTCACTTCCAGGTAGTGCCTGCCAACACCACAGCAAAACCCTGTGTGCCAGGCCTTGCCGGTGGCATTCAGGGTGCCTTCAGAGTCCCTGGACACTGCTAGAGCAGTTCTAGGGCATCTCCCAGTGATTCTAGCGTTTCGTTCTGTACCCTGACAAAAACCTAACCCATCCACCATCAAATCTGATGTAAACCAACAGTGCAAAACAATTCAGAAATGACCACATTTATCATCTGCTCCAATAGGCACATGCCAGGAACTATTACAAAACTGCTCTCAGAATTTCCCTGCCTCTTGGTGGTTATTTAAGCCAAACACCCCAATAAGGTCATATAGGAGAAAAACAAGGCAAAGCCCCAATCTTATCGCCCATATCCACAAAAACAATCCAAGCTGAGAGAAACACTTCAGGCATCCATGTAGTGTTTTATAGGCATCATTACTGGCCAGAGCTTGAGCAACTGAGATTTGTACTGTTGACTGGAGACATTTATTTGAAAATCTACAAAAGGAATTGACAGTCTATAATTTATTTTTCTAAGTAGGACTGAAGGAAGAGGACAGGAAAAAGAAAACATGATTGACAGTCCATATATAATTGTTGCAGTTTTGTGTAGCTGTGCTGCTTCAGTGGCTTTTGTAAGCTGCAGTTACAGCTTTCTGCAAGCCCCATATTTTGGAAACATTGGTCCATTCAAGGCCAAATTTGAGACTAAGCCTATCAGAGCTGGTCATAGCGCCTCTGTGAATCACATATAGGAGAAAAAAAACTGCTGGCAGGTGCACTTTGCCACCAGAGCGGGATTTAGAAGGTGTAAGAAGCTGCGCAGACACCAAGGCCAGGCCCGCAGGAAGGAGGGGTGTGAAGAATGTGAAAAGAGAGTTTCCCCTGCAGCTCATGGTGACCATGGTGAAACAGGTGTCACCTCGAAGCCCGTGGATGAGGACAGAGAGCAGAGACATCTATACCCTGTGAAGATTGATAGACGGCTCAGCAGGTTTGCCAGAGGACTTGTGACTTTGTGGGGGGTCTGGACCCAAATGTCAGCACCCTATGGAGGGGAGTCCTGCTGAGAGGCCTGTAGTGAGGAGATGACTCCCCGATAGAGAGGGCTCACGCTGTAGAAGTTCGTGGACACGACTCTCGCGTGGGTGGGACCCCACGNCGAATGGGAGGGAAGAAGGGAGCAAATCTATGATTAAAGTCAACAGTGCGAAGAGGCGAGGGGTGGGGGGAAGGAGAAGTGATAAGAAAAGCAGCTTGTGAGGGATCGCCGGAACCCCACTGCCCATTCCCTGCCCCTCCCCACGCCATGTTGGGGGGGGAAGAAAGGAGTAAGATCGGGATGAGTTTTAAGTTTGCTAAGAAGGGAGGGGTGGGGTGAAGGTGCTTTAAGACCTGGCCGCTTCTTATCTCATTCCGGTTCACGGGGTGTAGTAGTTGTAGTAAGTAGTAATAAATCACCTTTTTCTTTCCTTTATTCTGTGCTGTGTCTGTTTTGCCCATTGCACAAATTGGAGAGCGATCCCTCTGTCCTTATCTCAGGTTCTAAGCCTCCCAATATCTATTTTCTCCCCTTTTTGGCTGAAAGGGGGAATGAGTGAGCGGCTTGGTGGGTATTTGGCCTCTAGCTAAGGCCAAAACCACCACAATAACTCAGCATGTTTCACTCAGGAGCTCTCAGAGCACCGAGGTTAGTCAAAAACAAAATAATTTACTTTTTTTTTTTAATAAAGCTTTCACCAGCTCAACTCACAGTAATTCCAGTTTCATTTAAAAGAGTGCAAGGTTAGTGCAGAGAACACAATTTACTGTTAACCCACATGATAAGGATCTTACACTTTGCTAGTGAAAGAGCCCAACCAGCCCAAAACAACCCCCAGCAGGTTTCCCAATAACTGATGGCTCTCAAGTACTGTTTGTTAACAAATATCAGATATTAATACTAAAAGCAGTCCAGAACCTGCACTATATTGCCAACAACAGCAATCTCCACAGGTCATGTTTCCTTACTGCTATCAGTGAATACTTTTGACCACAAATCCTTATTACATAAAACTAAAGAAATATTTCCATCAGTTGTAGCAACTAAGAGCATCTCTGGGGAAAAAAATCCTACCTTCCTCAAGCACCTCAACACCTTAAAATGGTAATCTGGTTCTCTTTGTTGCCTGTGCTACATGGTTGTAATGTTTTTTGAGCAGTTCCTAAATGCCACCTTGAAGCCAAAAGAATTGAAAATCTGGGTGCAAGGCAGCCCAGCAGGCAAACCCCTGAGATACTGGATGCAGAAGGAAATTCTGAAGCCAAAAATGCTATTCAGAAGTTTGAAAATAAGTTAGGAATTTTCCCCAGAAGAGCTCTGCAGCGAAGAAGCCTGGCTGAACTGCTTGCTGCCAGGGAAACATAAATCTGGACGGCTCTTCAAGGGACAAGGCATTCACCTGCTGCCAAGGAGCAACAGGTCTGCTCCCATTCCTAAGCTGCCAACAGGCTGAAGTAGCTTTTGCAACATACAGGGCAAATTAGCATGAAAAAGAAGTGCAACGAATTTAAAATGTTACGAAGATGAAGGCAGAAAGTGGTCACAAATTAGGCTTTCCCAGGCTGTGACTGATGTGTGGATTGTTCTTCAATTATTCTGGGTTTATAAGATCGTTACTATAAATATACTTCTTAAGCCACTGCAAACATTTGTTGAAGCTGCTCACCTGGTATTGGTTTTTATGGAATCATGTCAGATATCTGTAGGCCAAAGTTTGACCTCAAAGTTCAGAGAAGTGCTGATGAGGTTAATAAGGAGTGGCGTTCACAACAACACGCAAATAAAACTCCTCATGCCTAGAGAGTTCTACAAACACATCCTGATTCATCTTCACAATAGCTCTGTCAAGGAGATAAGGACAAATTATCCTCCTTTTTCAAAATCAAGGAAAGAAAATCAGAGAAAGTCATTTACCCAGAGTCACTGCAGGAGTGAGCAGGAGCTAAGGAGCTTTTGATCCTTAGTCAGGCACTAGTCGGCACATGTCTCGGATCTACCCAGGCCCTGGTTCTCATCGCAGCTACCAGGTCTGAGGCAAATTCCTCTCTGCAAGGTCTGCTCCTGTGTCAGTACTGTCAGCGGAGATCTCAACAGAAGGACATGGGAATACTTTGTAATGAAACAGTTATGCAGCAAGATGAATTAAGGACCAATTCTTCTTCCAAGCTTGGCACATAACTCTCATTAAAGTTAACAACAGATAGGAGACTCATGTGCAAGGGAAAGCGATTAGAGCCTTAAATCCAATCAACGTCAGGTTTACTTCTTTGTTCCACTTCAGCAACTTCTTTACTGCCGGCGCTGGTGCTGCTTTCCCAAGGAAGTTTATTTGGACTTGCACTGGAGTTTTGGCAGTGATTTTTTTTTCTGAGAGAAACACAAATGTTCATTGCTAACAGGGCTGCTTCTCTAAGTAAAAATGGTCACACCTGGATAATTGGGAAGGTGAGGATTAGGGACTGTTACAGAATTAAGGACTTCAAACAAAACTGTAAGAAAAGCTCATCACTCAGCGAAGGCTGAGAATTGCCCAGAGGGATGAAGATGTACACATGCTCCTTATTTCTTTGTTCAACGTGGCAAAAACCACCCATTTCAGGAAATGGCAGATTTCTTCTTGAGCAGCAGGACTCTGCTGTCAGAGACAGAACGGCTCAGCGGTTCCTATCTCACACAAACACACACAATTAAACTAGCGTTCAAATGAAACTTGTGTGCTTGTTTGGGTTTTTTTACCAAAAATAACTAGAATCATCCCAGGGAAGGACTACTTGGTGGCATTTTGGCTCCACAGACCTACTTTGCCTCCCTGCTTACATAAGGCTGCCCTCCTCTTCCTCAAACCTGCCTCTCTCCAGGTTTGTCTCCGCAGTGCAGATTCTCCGTGTCACAAACCGACAGACAAGGCTGCCTTTTTTGAGACCCTTATTCTGTTTCCTGGGACCCAGTGACAGCTCATCAACGGTGTCTGCGTATTACCCAAGAATTAGAAAATAAAGCTAGTCAAGAAAACATAGTTTATGCAGAGACACCATAAGATGTCAGAACAGACATAAATTAGGGAATATTTCTAGAGATGGATGATGCGTTACGTGATAGAACAGTCTTAGATTGGCAATAATACAAAGCTCAGTTATTTTTTAAGCACAGGCAGAGAAAAAAACTTGTGTATAGAAGCTTCTCAAACATCCCTGTCGTCAAAGGAAACAACGCTTTGCTCTCCACCAGCACTAACAAGAAGCACTTTCCAGCTTCTAGCCATAGCGTCACCTATGTGACCACCGAGGTCTGCAGAGGAAATCTTTAACCTTTTTTTTTCTTTCCTCAATTTGTACACAGGCAATAAACAAAAGCATTCAAAAATACATATTAAAAAAAATATATCAAATAAATATGGCTGCATTTGAGGGGTTTTTTTCTCTCTAACTGGTACTTTTCATCATTCAGGTGGGGGAATTACAGAGCAGGAGGCACAACCCTATTCCATAATTTCAGATTTTTTTTAGCCATCAATGAACTGCTGCAGCAACCCAGATGAAAATAAGGTGTCTTACAGGGTAGGTTAAGAATAAATCATAAACTAATCTATTTTAATCTGAAGCAGTAAACAGCCTCTGAGCCAAGAAGAAACGGCCGATAGAATATGCCTTGAATTCTGTGAAGCTTCCTGAGTTGCCACACAGGACATTCTCATAACCACATTAGAGAAATAAGGTATAGATAAAAATCACCATGAGAGTGTCCCCTTGCAAAAGCCCTCAAAAGGGGGAACTAGCAACAAGCAATAGTTTGCCACTAAGGTTGGAAGAGTCCTGCATAGCATTACTGTTGGCCCAGCTGTTAGCAGTGCTTTTTTTATTACCTGGATAACAGATTAGAGAAGATATTTCATAATAATTATGAAATAATTTAATTTAGACTGTATGAGGCTTCTGAGCTTTCTTAGGGACAGCAAGAGTAACCAGTATGGTCTTGGAAATTGAGCAATGATCTTAACCTGGGAAATGAAAGGCTATAAACTACAAAGTGCCAGGCTAAGGAGGAAGGAAATGCCTAAGCATGAAGCAGGGGACAGCTGGCTGTTAGCTGGGCTGCTGAAACGGATAACTACTTGAGAATGAGTCGGTGACATGAAAGTGCTGCAGAAGAGGACAAATGTCACAACGGGTACACTAGGAGAGCTGTCAGACAGCATTAGAGACCATTTTTCCGCTTCGTAAGACTTTTGTGAGCCCCCTGCTCTATCTTATTTGTCCAGAGTTTCTTCAAAACACAGTGCCTCAAAATGGAATGGTCCAGAGAACATGAGGAGGTTTATCAAATATGGTCTGTATGTTGATAGAACTGGGGGTTCAAGACTAGAAAAGAGAAGACAAGAAATAATGTGTCAATGGTCAAATAGTCTCCATGGTCACTAAGTCAAGAATGAAAATGAATCAACTTAATTTGCAGGAAATAAGATTTAGGTAGGACACTAGGGATAATTTCCTAGTGTCAAGATGATGACAAAGTTTAAGAGACTACCAAGGGATCCTGCAGAACTTGTTGCTTTGGAAGGTGGCATACCCTACTAGTAAGAACTTGTATCAAAACCAGCTTAGCTAGAGATGGCTTGATTTTGTTAGCTTTGGAGGCGGGATCTGCGTTTTGTAACATCCCACACACTCTGCTGTCATGGAAAGGGTGACCTTGGATGAGCGAGGCCACAGCATCATCTCGCCCTTCATCTGGATTAAGCAGAGGCAGAGAGTTGGTTGTGGGAGCACCATATGCTGGTGAAACAGGCATTGCCTCTTTTCACTCCTCCTGATGGCTCTGTGTGACGTATTGACCATCCATGACACCAATCCAGTCTAGCTGCACCAATCCTGCTTTAGGGCAAAAGCCTGAACCGAGTGACCTAAGGTCCAGAATGGGAAGGCAATGCTTCCAGAAGATTCATCACAGAGATGGGACTTAAGACCTTGATTTTGATTTCATAAAGGCTGAATCCACTCTAGTTTCAATTGTTTTCTCCCACAACGGGCAATATCATTATGAGCTGTTTAATGATGCACAGCAGGAATTAAATATAGTTTTAGTAACATCAGATCTGGCTCCCTTCACCACACATCACAAATGGAAAGAAAAATATATATTCAAATAGTCCTGGTCTTAAGCGGCTCTAAAAGCTCCCTCAGATACTGCAGTCTTCAACATACTTTTACAGTCACAACATTTGTAATAATCTTTTTCTCTTTCATTCAGTACTTATGTACTGAAGTTCTTCATGCCTGGAAACAACTCTCCACAAACAGGATTCTATGCAAAGTCTATACTTTTCAGCCAATTACATGATTAACATAAAGAATAATCCCTGAAGCACATCAATACTGACATTCCTCCAACTCCATTTTCTGTCTGAACTGAGAATTTTAACTGAGAGTGGGGTTTAGCCAGTCCTCTGCTCCTACAGCGAACAGGCAAGGTCTTGTAGGTGCCAGCCTTTTTGTCTCTCAAGTCCTCTTGTCTGCACAGTCCCCTATTCTTTGGCGCCAGAAACGTGGCATTATTTTGGCAGGAACTGCACCTTCTCTTCAGCCAAACCCAAGGATCACTTTTGGGAAAAAGAGCTCCAGGAAAAAGTACAATGTTTAACTCACAAACAAGTCAAGTAGATTTTCTGATTAGGGTTTTTGGTTTGGGTTTGTTTTGGGGTTTTATTTTATTCTGTGTTTACATTGCAAAATGCTTCAACCAGGCTAAAATCCTACCCAAGCTGTTCACCAAACACTTCAGCTACATCTCAACATTCTTGCAAAATCCACGAGCACTTTCCATTTTGCTTATAGTGAGAACGCAGCACAAAGGCTGCCCATAAAGTCAATCACAGAATCAAGAGCAGAAAAGTGTCCTGACTCATTAATGTTCCTCAGCCAACACCCCCTTTTGCAACCAGCTCCATAACCCATGAGAGATGAAAACTGTAGTTGGGAGAGGTGAACCGGTTGTCACTGTAACACCAAGTCACTCTGTTATCCTTGTCTGCTTTGCTGCTTACGGATTTTTCCTTCCTACCCTGTTGGGGCACCAGTGGTGAGAGCAGCAACACCAATGAAAGCCCTGCTCCACCACAGTGGACTTGCTGTCATAATATTGATATAATAAACAGGTGCTGAGAGTGCAAGGATGAACCACAACCCTGGCACAGTGCGAGAGTTAATAATTAAGCAAGTTTGGGAATTTCATTGTAGGGAAACATTGGCCTGAACAGTGTCAAAGCAGTAAACATTGTCTTTAAAAGTGGTCTATTATGAGGGCAGAAGCGAGGAAAGAGAATTTCAAGCAGGCAGATATGTAAAGCTTTCATTTCTACACAATTCTTTTGCTTTTAACTGGAAACAGGCCCAGTACAATGCCCAACCAGCCATGCAGCAGCCTGTCCAATTTACAGCAGCACTAGGTAATTTAAGGTTTTCCCACAGGTGCCGACAGTCATGATGCAGAAGACAAGCCATGTGATGGATCAGAGCCTGTGCTCTCTCTGAAAACACAAAACAAAAGGGGATGGGGGGGAAACACTCCTCAAAGTTCCCTGTTTAGGTAGAGTTTGGGAGCTAGATGAAGAGATTGTACTGTTACATACGTCCATGTTTCCATCCCAGACTGATGAAGACTTTCCTTGGGATGACAACTAGCGAGGTCCAGTGTGAGGACACATTCAGCAGGTGGAAGATTTGGTGGCCATGAAAGTGGTTTGGTGGCCATGAAAACAGGACATGCTTCATTTGGCTTCCAAATATCAGATGGAGGTTTTAACTCTGTTTACCAGTTATGAATGCCAGGAAGTGGTAGTGAGCAGCACGGTCATCTTCTCATTCAGAAATGGGGCTTTATTTCATCCAAACCAATTTTGATCCACTTATTTCTAATTCTGGACATCTCATTTACTGATTGTTGTCTTAAAGTAGTCCTTGGAGACATTACATTCTTTAGCTCTGAACTATATTGACCTCTATAGAAAGAAACATGTTCAGAGAAATATGTTACCCAGAGCCCCAGGTAAAGCTTTCTGTCCCATTTTTTGGATACCAAGCCCCAGATTTACAGTCTGAAACTTTCTGTACAAAATTCAGAATTTTAAATTAGGGTCAAATTTGCACTGCAAAAAGCTTAATTAATCTTTTCAAACACAACCTATGTTTTCCTACAGTTACCTTATAATGCACTATACAAGTAACAAGCCCAATAGTACACCAGGAGGCTGAGAAAAGACAACAAATTTCCACCACAGCATTTGAGACTGACAACTGCTGGAGGCAGGTTACCAGACTTTACTGACAAATTATTTCACCTGCTATTACAAATCCTGCATTCCTCTGTACTTTTGACAAACCTCTTCATAAACCTCTTAATCTGCCACTTGAAACAATTCCCAGACTGGAACATTCAACTCAAAGTAATACAAAGTTAACCCTCAACAAGGAAAACTCAGAGTTTTCCAAAGACCTTCTCTACAGCAATTTTAGCTTGAATTGGATCCATTCAAACCTGACTGATCTGTAAAGGCAGAGGTTTTGCTTTTAAGATGGGAAGAATTGTAAAGAAATGAAGGGTTAAAAAATGATTAAAATAAAAATGATACAAATGAAGCCACAAAAAAACCCCAGGAACTGTCAGCCAATTATTTTTAATAAAAGCCAAAATGCCAAGGTATAACTACAAGGTTGAAAAGGTACCTCATTAAACTGACTATATAGATGAATTTATAGTGTCAGAAAGTTTTCCTTAACTTTTTGTAAATTAAAATGTATATATAAAGCTGTCTAGGTCCACAGGAATTTTTCTCCTGAATTATGTGAAAGTAATTGAGAATTATAAAATCTTCCCCGATGTAGATTATAATTCCTAAACCCTGGAAGACTGCATCATCAACAGGATGCTGGATTAAGAATCAACTCTGTTGCTGACATACTCTACGACTTAGAGTAAATCACTCCTCCTGGGTTTGTTTTATGTTGAAGCCCTGCGTCAGTTTTGACCATAATTCATATATACTCTTCAGAGCAGATTTTTTCTCTCACTGTATGTCTATATACAACCTAGCACCGAGATGGAACAGGATTCTACCTTAACACTAGCAGCAACAGAGAGATCGTGAACCCCTCAAAGGCTGGTCTTTCCATGTAGTTTGATTTCTGCAGAGGCCAGGGAATGTTATACAGGAAATTCTTCATTAATCCCAAGCACTTGGGTTTGACCTGTTGTATCCCTTCCACTGGTGATCTGCAGTTCTGAATGTAATGGGCACCGAAGTGACAAATATATTAATTACAGGTAGAACATCTGATGAGGAATTTAAATGTAAAGCGAAAATCCAGCTCTCAGCCCTCCCTTTGCAGAGAAGTTAAAAACAATCTGCACTGGAAAGTCTATCTGATGTGCTGCCACCTGCTAACTTACAGTCCATGCTTGACAAGGATCTACTTAGAATCATAGAAACATAATGAGTTTTGTGCATGATTCAAGACCATACACCAATTCAAAGTGGGAGGGACTTCGATGTCTCCGGTCACACCTCCTGCTCGAAGCAGGGTCAACAGAGAAGTCCAACCACGTTGCACGGAGCTTTAACCAGTGTTGTCTTGAAAACCTCCAAAGATTCATTATCTATGATGACCTGAAAGAAACAGGCCCTTTCAAAACAAGGCAGGAGTTCTCACCTCAAAATAAAGTTTTTGTGTGATACTCTCTAATTTTCTCTGGCATGGAAGCATTTTACTATTATACTGAAGTGTTTCCATCTCACCTTCTCTCTTTCAGCCCAGCAGACTCAAGAGACATCTACAGTCTTAAAAATGCCAGATGTTGCATTGGTGATAGAGGGAATTCTGGGTCCACGTAAGCTGGAGATGGAATTTCCTCAAGTTTCAGTAGTGCCAGTTCCTGGCTACAGGGCTCCAAATATGCAGATATAGGACCCTAAATTCTGAAATTCTTACTTGGAATTATGGTTGATAATTAATCATATACATTTTTAAAAGGATGAACTGCATTTTCAGGAGTCTATCAGTTTCTTAATCAGCAGATGAATCTAAAAGGCATTTGTCCAAGATCCAGAACAGCACCATAAAGAGTTCAGGTTGGAGGGGATTTAGAAGAATCTTTATCCCAACTTCAAGCTTAAAGCACAGTTAGGTAGGTGGTCAGACCAGGGATTTAAAAGAAGAAGAATATACCCATATTATCAAAGTGACAAACATCTCATGTTTCTAAAGAAAGAACAAAAAAAAAAATTTTTTTTAAATTCAGTATCATCTCAGTTTTTGGAAAACATATTTGGAACATTCAGTTTTGGTTATGTAGGAAAACAGACAACATTGGGTGGATAGTGAATTGTTTTGGTGTTATATAAGACAGTGGTTAAAAATCCATGTGATTTCAAAGGGAGATTACACAAGATTATAGACCCAGAGTGAAATTCTGGCTCTGATTAAAATCACTGGCAAAAATCCCACTGGCTTGACCACTGCCAGGATGTCAACTCTAATGTGAGATGACCATGTTTCACCATGCAAACCCACGCATGCAGACCCAGATCTCTCTCACAAGTGCATCTCTCCGCAACAATAAAGCCTGGAAAACTTTTTGTGATCTCCTCCAGAGCTGACTGTGGGTTTTGTCTCATTCTTATGATACTCTCTCTTCCACTGTAGATTTTTCTTTCCATACAAATGACAAAGCCTGTGTATGCAAGCAAAAAACAATGGAACTGTCTGGGAAAAAAAAAAAGCTGTGAAACAGATTTTTCAGTTCTTTCAAGCATGGCTTTAGGAATAGCCAGGAGCACTTCCTCCCATTTCATTGCCTTTCCCACCACTGGTGAAGCTGGAGATCCTTTCCCACCACTGGAGTCTTCAGTAATGGCACAAGGGTGTTGTCCTGACACAGACTATCTCACAGAGCATCCTTTAGAAAAGCACCCCAAGACTAGGGCAGTGTCCATAAGACCCAGATGAGTGCTGAGGTGGGAATACTGTTCACATCAGCATCTCATCTGCGCATCCACGTTCTCCTTTTTAATGTCCACCTGCCTTTTCCTCAAGGATACTACCAGGGGAACAACTCTGTGACTGAAAAAAACAGCCTAAGAGCAATCACCAAAGTATTCCCTGTGTAACAGTGTTTCACATGGAGAGTGGTAGCCCAAAGGCATCCAGATTAAAGCCAAATTCTGATCCTGACTCCCACAGTGTTTCCTCATTCTCCTGGGCAAATCCTGCTTGGCTGTTCCAGTGTGTCCTGCTCCAGCAAGCTAGGGAGCACAAGGCCAACAGCTCTACAAATAATCAACACAACAACAGAGAAAGACCCAGCCACCTTCCATGCCACCCAGCAGGAGACCATCCCCAGCTGTCGGTGCACAGTTAAAAATACTCATGGTACAGCCCCTCGGATGCTGTCCGGTGATGCTTGCTCCTTCCCAGCAAGTAGAGACATTATGCATTATCCTATATTCTCTCCTGCCAGGTAAACCCAAGGTATCCCACCTTATTCTGGCAAAAGGCATTGCTGAGATCCATCAACATCTCAATTTGTTTCACTTGTGCTTACAACACAGCTCTGCACTTCAGCAAGAGGTTTCCCCAACCTGAAAAATGAGCATAACACTTGTTTACAGCAAAGGTGTTGTGACAGTTAACTGTGTAATGCCTGTAAAGGCCTCCAAAAACATAAACCACTATAGTGTTGAATTATTAACCTTGATTATTCCTGCTTAGGCAGAACTTAGAATTGGGGTTTACAAAGGCAAGAGAAGATTAATTATAACTTGTTCTAAAAGCAAAATAGGAGATAGTGGAACACTCTCAATTTTGCTTTCATGAAAAAGCGCAGTCACTCAGGGCAGCCTGAAGATGCTGGGATCACCAAGCTCATTAGCCAGCATACAAGAGCGCTCAAGTGAGCACGAAGCACACAGCCCGCAAGAAAGGGATCAGTTGATTCCCACCTCTCAGCAGCACACAGACCAGCAAACAGCTTCACAAACATATTAAATGCTCCTCCTCAGACTGAGCAGGTGGCAAACCTCAGCAGTACACACCTGGAAAGTGTCAGCTTGGGAAAGAACCTCTTCCCAAAACCACAACTGTACATTTTGTCACAGTTTGCTCTTTGGAATCTGCTATTCTCAGGAACTAAATACAGCAAGTATAATTGAAATTCCAGGGTTGATAGAAAATACCAGTCTTCAATGCAAGTTTTAAAGCTTGCAATATCTTAAATATAAGCAGTGTTGTCTTCCATGCTCAGTGCAAACTCGATATGACTGTAACACTGCTGGGCTGTGGAAGGAGTTGGAGAGGCAGCTGTGGTTGCAATGAGATAGGTGGTTTTTTAGTGTGTGCTCAGAACTGATACAGAAAATTCAGGGTAACTTCTATGCCAAATTACACCCCTTATAATCCCAGACACACATAAAACAGCATGTGAAATACAGACTGCACTGCTTTTCCTTTCCGAGAAGTCAAGCAACCAACTAGTTTCTTCAACAGGCCTGTAGGATCCACAGATCTGTTTCCTTCCCAAAATAATCAAATCACAGACTTAAATCTATCACAGACCTCTTGCTCCATGAACTCCAGTCTCCAAAAGTACCCACATCCTTGTATTTTTCATTACCTAAACAGGTCAAAGAGCTACATAACAAAAAAACTTAACCCACTGCTAGCAATAGTCACCAAATCAATAATTTTGTACCTTGATCCTATCTCCCTAAAGAAGGGCACTGCAGTTTAGAAGGCCTCAATACAAAGATGATCAGAGCCAAGCAGTTTAGGTACCTCTCCAAGCAAAACTGTGGTTCCTGTGCTGATACAGAAAAACTTCTGCTGGCTGTAACAGCAGAGCAAGTTCATTTTTTCAGAGGATTGGGGGGGGTGGGGGGGGCAGTATTAGCTTAGACCTCTTTGGCTGCACACACAGTATGTGCTAATCGGAATTAATATGCTTGATTCAGCCACCACTTCTTTATTTGGATCTAAAAATTCATAATATGAGCAGGGATTTTATTTTTTTTTTAATCCTGCTGCAGATGGAAATTTCCATACTACAGTTCTGCAATGATTGTAAACAGGAGACCGGTTTCAACATCATCAGATCTTAACTCTTTCTCTAAAGAACAGTGGCTGAATAATCTGTAGGGAAGAACCATCAAGGCAATCCAGCAAGGGCTCTGTGCAAAAAGGAGGAACTGAAACAGAGAGTTACATTTCTGCTCAGCTCCCCAGTCTTAAACTCTACTGAAAGATAAAAGTAACAGGAAAAATAAAGAGAAAAGAAACAATAGGTCACTAATGCTGCTCCTTAGTCCAATGTTATATATTAGCTTGAACAGGACAAACTAAACAGATTGCAAGAAAGAAAAAATTCCACAAATTCTACAGAATTCCTTCCAACACCCTCACTGCCCAGTTCAAGAGGGATATACCCTTGTAATATCAGACTATGTAATTTGTGAACCATGGCATGTATAAAATTTAACATCTTTCATCTTTTTTCATTAACCTTAAGAATGAACAAGGTCAGAGCATGCATCCTAAAATACAATCTCTCATTCACATTACCAGGCTGCTGTGTGGGAGGAGAAGCAGATGATGCTGTGGGCTTCCTCCATCCGTGCACCGCATCCCTTCAGTTTGCTGTATGCGCTGGAGATGCAGTGACTCTGCCTCTGTCATACCTTGAATAGAAAATGTTTTCCAGAAATGTGTGTGCACAGCAAAAGGAGACGGGGATTTCTGAGTTTCCAACTCTTCAGCAGTTGATTTTTAAACTACTTCAGGATTTGCCTCAATCTTCAGACATGAATGGAGGGATTAAATATTTCAAGGGTGTATTTGTATAATCCCTGCCTAAGTTATCTGAGGGATAGATTGTCCCTGCCACACCTCTCCGTGGTAGCAGCCAGGCAGGTTTGGTTTGTTTTCTCTCCAAGGAAGAATAAAATAAAATAATAATAAATTAAGAGTTTTTAAAAACCCATTATCTAAAGATCTAACAAGTTCCATAGTGATGTGGGGTTAAACCCCTGATTCTAGGACTTCCTTAAGGCTTGCGTTATAAATCAAATGCAAAACTGTCAAAATCTTGCATCACATCTAGCAAACACAGACACATATTTCAAGTTCCAAAAGAACATTTCAAACCCCTGAAATACAACCAGTCTGGTTAACAAACACACATTCTCCAAGCAGAGATGTTCCAGCTCACGACTCCCATATTTCGTACCAAGAAGTGATCCAGCCTTGTGCAAAGTTTGCAGCATCCATTGGAGAGGACTTTCCCCTGGTCTCATTTGAACATTCCCAATTTTCATAAAATTTTCTAGACTAGTTTACTTTCTGTTGTTCAACATGCTGTTCTCACAAAATGCTCTATTCGAGCATAGCAAAACCCCAAAAGTCAGATCCAAACGTTTAAGTCTTTTCCTACTTGGAGCACATTTCTGCCACCAAGGGACTATCACTCAGCCCCCAGAGTTCTGCATCCCCTGAAGTGTGCATCTCCTCTCACTGCCACACTAACCATGCAAAGCTAATAACCATCCATCAGCTGATGAACTGAAATCTGTGTAATATCATGCCACCAATAAAACAAGATGTCACTGTGTCCTTTCAAATAAGATGAAACTTCTCCCTCGTGGAGGGGTTTCTTTTTATTGTTTGCTTAAACCTAACCAAAGTGAGCTGGAAAACCTGGCTCTTTGTGAGCACCAGCCCCTTGACTTCCTCATCCAAGTTTGCAGCCTCATGTAGAGTTTTTGATTAATATTTATTTGACCATTTTGACTTCTTTTGGAGTCCTGAAGATCTTACTGGGCCTGGTTCCACTACACTGGCAGTGATCCCTGTAAGTTAAAGTTTGTATTTTTATATGCATTAAGATGGATACTTTTTGAGACTGGGGTGGTTTTTTTTTGGAAGAAGTGTCACACACAAAAAGGCCTACTTTCATACACATGTGAGCAGGGGCCATGTTTTGCTGCTGAATTATTGCATAGATCTGAACGTGCTGCTCTGAGAAAAGATCTGTAATTGTTTAGCGGTTGGGTTGCTGGCAGAATTCCCTGCCTGGGGCTGTTTTTATAAATAGGCCTGAGGACAAACAAACAGGCTACTAATAACAAGTTGACTGTTCTGTTTTGAAGCAGCCCTGCTTTGTGTTGTCCTGCACATGAGAAGCTCGGATGGCAAATACAGCAAAACCAGTGGCAAGAAGTAAGTGCAGATCATGCCAGGAATCAGTGGCACTTCTATTTCTCTAAAATGCTCAGATTTCAGTTCACTAACAAGCTGAATTTGGGGGAAATACCAAAATATACAAGGCTGTGTACAGCTCTGCTGTTTCAGATCCCCATTTCCACTCTTGCTAGGTAAAAAGTTAGGTAAATGGCTTATTAATAGACATCACCAAATCCAGAAGCCCAGTGGATACTGAAAACAAGCTAGTCTTGCTTTTTCCACCAGTTTCTTTCACCATGTCCCCACTCATAACACCACCAAAGATCTGGACAATACCCAGAACAACCTGTTTGGCCCTTACAAAGTTCTCAGATTTGTCAGGAACCCTAAGGTTCCTATCTCTGTTACTTGGAGGATGATCTTCACCAGCCTCGATTGGCCCTGGGTTCCTTGATGTAGGCATCATAACATGCTGCCTGCTGCCCATTTTCTCTTGCTAAGCTTCCTCTTGGAGGGGTGTGTTTTTTCTTTCCACAACTGCATTGATTTTGCTTTGTTTTGTCTTTTATATCCTCCATGGAGAGCATACTTTGTCCCCACAAACCTCCTCAAAGCCTTAGCAGCTCTCTTATCTCTTTCTTTGTGTCATTCAGCATTAGGAGCTTAGTCTGTGAGAAAACAAATCCTCTTTTTTGCAGATAAGAAGAGCCACTTACCCTCTTCCTCCCCCTTTGTTTTCACCTCTCTTTAGAGGAAAGATCTAGACAGTTCTAACGCCACTTCATGTGATGACACAGGCAAGAACATGAAGCCTATTGGACCATATGCAGTTGTTACCGAGGTGAGCACTTTTCTGATAGCATCCAGAAACGACGGAGTCAGCACGGATTAAGGAAACAACGAAGCGCTCAGCATTTCTGGCAGCACACGGACATGTTTCAGGGTACTCGGTGCAGCCCCGGGGGAGACAGCAGTAACACTGCTAGCACAGATGAAAAGACTCTAGGAAACAGTAGGAAAACTACATTTGCCCAGAAGAAAACCTGCTCTGGTAGAACTACATTGGTCCTACTAGCAGCAGAGCAGAAAGAGGAGCTGGTAGGAATCATGGCAGAAAGAGCAGTGGTTGGTGTCTCTCCAGGCACAGAGACACGGTTCCCTTGGCACAGCAAATGCCATGCAGCCCTCCCAGAGGGTGCCCTCATAAATCACCTCCAGTGCTACAAGTTGAATTTCAAATAGCTTTATGTTGCAGACAGAGGACCATCACAGCTTTCAGCAAAGCGTAACTTCCCCGACCTCTGCAGGATGGTGATGTGCTGAGCAGACACTGCAGTGGACACTCAGCATGCTCTCAAGAGGGTCTAGATTGGCAGGTGAGCCAAAGGCAATGCCTCTGGGGCTAGGCAGTACCTGCAGTCTGGATAAATGGACTACTACAGTTGCCGTTAATCCAGCAACTTCTGTGAAAAAATCCATAGGAAGATATTAAAAAAAAAAAATCCTTACAAAAGCATAATTGTTACCAGATAAATTATTTAAATATTGCACTACATTAGTTTACCTACATGCAAACAGCTTTGTTCTTGAAATCTTGCTGCTTCTCAGCAGGTATCTAACAGCACAAGAAAACCTTCTGAGCTCCTACTTAAACAAGAAGGGGGGGAAACTACATTATTTTTCAGCTTTAACAAAACCAGTTGTTTCTGCAAGTTTTTTTGCCATCCTGCTGTACCACAGCTGCTCCAGCCCCACCGTCAGCTTCAGCCAATTGTAAGTCATCAGTTTTCAGCACACAATGCAGCTGAAAGACAATTCGGCCGGTAGCACTGCTGGAAACAAATCATTATTTGCCCAGATCTTGTATTAACCTTTTATTTCGCTTAGATACCACCACTGAAAAAGGCCAGCTCATACCCTGCAATGAGACAGACAGAAAACAGACAGAAAACAAAAAAAAAAAGAAAAAAAGAAGGAAAAAAGGACATTAAATAGGGAAGGGGGGAATAACAGAAGTTTATAACATGAATCAGAGAGAAAAAGGAAACAAAGCTTTAAAAACTATTTTGAGAATTATCTCCAGCCAACTGGAGAAGACCCTGAAGCAGAATCTGGACAACTTCTACTTAAATGAGCTTAGCTTCTCTCAGGAACTATGTAACTCACCAAGGAAAGTGTGAACAGAGGGTCACTATACAGAGGGAGACCAACCTCCAAGCAGAAAAGCAGGCTTAGCTCCAAAGGTCATGTTATTTTAGCCAAACCACCAAACATCTGCACAGGGCTGTCTTGTGCCATCTCTGTGTGACTTTGCCCAAGTCTGGCCTAGTAATAACCCAGACAGCTGTGGGAGAGATCTCCATTTCTTGTTAAATTCTTCCAAAATTTCATTTGCACATGGTGAATATATTTAATTTGTACGTGGCATGTACATTTGTACATGTACCCGCTGTACATCCTCTTGCTGTTTCTCATTGCTTCACTGGGCCACTCAAATGCCAGCTGTCAGTGCTGAGAGTAACATGGAGTCTCTTGTGCTCTCTCCTGCTGGCATCCTGGGCAGCACGGAGGACAAGAAAGATTTTCAAGTCCGAAGAGAGCAAAGACAAGCAACAATATTTCCATGAAACACTTTACTGCAGCCTCAGTAAACAACCTCAGTATGCTTCAGCTAAGCCAGACACCTTGGTGATGATACCAAGCTAACGGGGTCAATCCCAGACAGAAATACCAGAATATCTCACAGGAAGGACTGGATAACATCAAGTGGAAGAGTAGAAAAAAGGTTAATTTGATCAATTTAATTTAATTATTTTAGTTTAATCCCTAAATTCAATGCTTGTGGACTATAATTTTGTCTAAAACTTGAACATTCAACAGCTGGATAGAGACAAACCGGGTGTACCTGTCTCACAAGGGTAACTAGGAGCTATCATTGTAATGCTGTTATGGATAAAGCACATATGATTACAACATGCAGCAGGAAGCCTCCAGAGCAGACAAAAAGCTTTAATACCATATATATATATTAGCACTGTGAAAACTCAGCTGGAATAACGTGTGCATTTCTGGTCATCTGCTCAGGAAAGGTTAATTCAGCTGGGAACAGGTGCAGCAAAAGACTATATTGACGCTGAGAGGAACACGGAGTCTCTCCTGCGGGACGTGACTAAAAGAGCTTGGCTCGCTTAGCTTCACAGTTGACAGCTGAGAGCGTATGCGATCCTCCTCCCAAGTTACATAAGGTGGATAAACACCAACAAGGGAGAAGAGAGATAAAGGACATTTTGTGAGTGCAATTGGAAAATAGAAACTAGTTGAGAATAAATTTAGGTTGGAAATTAGGAAGGGAAAAGAGTGAAATTCTGGAGGAAATTTCTAATGAGAACATGAAACATCGCTGCTGTTCAGACTGGTAAAGTTTATTACATGGAAGATGTAACAGAGCTGCCTGCAGGATTTTCCTATATGAGCAGGAAATGGAAATAAATGGCAGGTTAAAGGCAGCTCTTCCTTGCTTTATATATCTTCTAGAGAAAGAAGGGAAAGGAATAATAATTATTTCCAGCATTTTTTCTAGGCTCAAGAATTTCTCCTCCTCTTCTACAGACCCAACAACTGACAGATCTGCAGAACAGAAACAGTCTGGATGTCTAATGACTGGAAGATCAGGAAGGGATGTGGATATCTGGAAAGGAGTCAGTGAGGGTCACCGTAAAAACACAGGATTATTCAGAAAGGTTAATTCTGAACTGTTTTCCAAATTTGGAAAGAGCCTGGTACACAACATGTGGCTGTATGTCAGAGAGTGATCCTTTCAGAATATACCAACCATATTATTTTGCTAAACCCTCAGAACACACTGAACTTGTCCTAAGTCCTCGCTCCCTAATGCCATGCTTCTGGTCCTTCTCGAAACCTTCACATCAAATGTGCTGCAAGGATCATATGAAAAATGTGCATGGAAATATGGGCGTATACGGGCACACCCATATACATATATGCAGACAAACATGGGATACAACTCATAAAATGTATCATCTGCTTAAACAAGAGTCACAAATGCTCCAAGATTTGATGAAGAGCTGTATAACAACTCCAGAGGGGAATTGAGGTGATCCTACGTAGCCAAGAAGCAGAAACTACCTTTGTAACTTACTGAATAGCCTGGACAAAAAAGCAAGCAAGCAAACGCTGTTTCTGTGAATCTGAAAGAAATTTCTCTTTAAGATATTTAAAAGAGAAACTCAGAAAGAGGAAGCTTTAAAAGTGAAATTACAAGTAAAACAAGAGAGAGAAAGAAAAAACAAACAACCCAAAACTTCCTGAAAATGAGTGGGAAAGGGAACATAGAAATACACAGTACTGGTGCTTCAAGCATTTTACCAGGCACCACTGTGGTCCGTCCCTACTTTCACCTGTCTTAGCTACGTGGAAGACTACTTTTATCACATCTAGAAAAACCAGACCCTTGTTGAGAGAATGCTGAACTGATCTGTCACCGTCTACCCAGGTTCAAACCACAGTTCCCACGGTGAGGGCGTCCTTCGCAGCGTATGCTCTTCCTCCCCAGGGCACAGGGAAGAGCCAGCTCTCCAGAGTCCTCAGCTGCTCTAACTTTGGGAGTCTGGTGACCTGTCTTTTAAAATAGTGGGAGTAACTTCCGTTGATCCCTCAGCAGTGCTTATATGGAGCCAAGAGCATGCCAGAACACTGCTTGCCCTTGCTTACAACTTGAGTAACAAAAGAGCAGCTGTACTCAGTTTAAGGCAAGGCTATACTTTCCCACCCCTTATTTAACACTGGCTTACTTCCATTCAGCATTAGCAGTGAATGGCAGAGAAGGGATGCTTTCTGGGGAGCCACAGGCTCATGGTGCTATCTGATTCTGCCTCAGTTGGGTCAAGCTGACTTCATCCGTAACTGACGGCAGCAAATCTACTGACATGGGAGTCTGGCAACAGTCCTCATCACAGGTAAACTCCTGAGGTCAAAGGGAGCCTCATGACAATTCATCTTCTATGTGACCAACGCCTTTTAGAGGCAGTGCAGAATCAGGAGTAGAGTTGGCCAAGACATCTGCCAGTGCTGAACTACCTAGAACAGTCCTGCTTTACAGATGATATTTTTTTTAGCTTACGTATAACACTGGGAAGCCATTGAGCTCACTTTCCAGCTTGCTATAGACTTGGACAAGTTATGTACTATACTTTTTACTTTCCGAGCTTTAAATCAGAAATAATACTTACAGGGCAACATGGGTACTATTAACTCAACCACTTCTCCTAAACATTCTGAAATTTGCAGAAGGAAGAAGTTGGAGGAGGGCAGTGCATTAAGATTATTTGTTGGCTCTCTCAGCAGGCTTTCTTTTCAGGAGACTTTTAAAACAAATACTTGGATCAAATACCCATCAATAAAAACCTGGATAACCTCCAAACGTCTACTTCTATGGCAAGTTCCAATAAAGCAGGTCTCCCTGTATTTAAGGTGTAAGTGAAATTCTGGGTGCACTGATGGTTGATATTAGAGGGTATACTTGTTTGTTAAGAGCCACAATCTACAGAGGATAAACTGAATAGCAGATGAATAACAAGGTACAAGTGAGGAATATCAGGATCTTGCATATACCCAAGAATCACCAGTCCAAGGACAGCTGATATTTTATTTTTCAGATTCAGAATAGTTAGGAACTTGATGTTACTTGGTTCATTAGGAAGCCCTCCAAACCAGGGCCAGTGAAGGCAGGCAAAGTGCTGCAGAGGCATCTGAGTTTACATGAAATGAAAAATGTTTTTCTCCAGATGCAGAGAAGTAAACCACTTGTGTCCATTCAAGATCTCACAACACTTTCCTTTAGAAAATTAATTTTGACTCCAAATTCTGTTCCACGTGTTGCATTTTTTGGCAAAGTCCAAATATCAGATATTCCAGATGAAGTAATTTTCTTGAATTCCTGCATAAATTTTCCTAGTGCTGCTAAGCACCAGTGAAACACCAAGTGATCTCTGTCCCAGATCTATTGACATGCCAGTCACATATGGCAAAACATAACTTCTAAAGCACTTCAGAGCTTTTCATAGGAGAACGTTTGTATCAGATCCAGAGGTTATGCCCCATAGTCTGTACCCAGCCAAGTAACCAACTGTCAGAAGGGCAGGGGCACGAATGTTTGATTTGGGTTACATGTTCCCTTCAAGATCAAGAACAAAGCCATCAAGGTGTTAGACTGCCATGTTTCATACTTTAAGGACATCCTCTTCCTCTTCAGCCCTGACACATGGGAGGAGAAGCACGTCTGGATCCAAGATAAAGCAAGCTTGTGGTTAGGAGGTTGCTCACAGTCTGGGCAGACTTAGCTTTAACCACCAAATCCACTGTGTATTTTTGGGCTGGTGAGGAAATGAGACATTCATGAGCCGATTCAGAAACTAAAGCTTTGGACAAAGTTTTAGATTAATCTGTGAATGAGTTACCAGCATATATTATATTTGACTGAATTTCTATGGCCAGCTTAATAAATCCTTGGGAAAGACTTTGAAGTTATATGTAAAATATAAAAATACGTTGCACCAGTCACAGTTGTTTTACATGTAATTTCCCAACAATAAAAAGTCAAGACCAAGAAAATGTTAAGGCTACTATAGCCAGAATGTATCATCAAATTTCCTTCCCAAAGTTACAAACTCCTGTGCATCCCAACCAATGTGCCAGCGCAAGAACTCCAGCTCCAGCCGCTGGAGGCAAGTCCTGTCCCTCCAGTGGTACCAGGGATCCTTTCCTGAGCAGTTATGTAAAACGACACAGTCAGACTCATGGACGCAGTGCTGAAAAGCCTGTATAACAGAACATCATAGAAAGGAATATAGGAATTAAGGCCTATTTTTAATTAATCACCAGATGGAAATGAACCTTTCTTGGAACTTCTGGAAGCTTCTCAGAAGTCAGGCTTTCCTTGGAACTGACCTTGTCTGCAAATTGGGACGGATAAAAGGAGGGGGTTTTTCCTATTAAATAGATCGTGATAAATTCTGACACAATGCTCAGAAAACACTAACTAAATCACCATGATGATTCCAACAAAAAAAAAGTCCAACCAAGTATATGCACTACACATCAAACCCCTCATATATTATGCAAACACACATAAACCAGCTTGAATTTACAAATCCTCAGCCCGTGCACAAAGGCATACTTTATTAAATGATGGTTATAAATCCATACAAAGTACAGGACCCAGCCTTATAACTCTCGTGATCTCATATAGTTACCAGGCCTCTATTTAAACAAAATATGGTCTGTCAGAATTCTGTTTGGCCTTTCTGTATTTTGTCTCTACAAGGGGGGTGTGAAAGAGAAAGGCTGAAAGTTATTTATTCTGATCTGGGCACCTTGCCAATGCTCACAGAGATACTTTAGTTTCTGGCTCACAGTGAGTCCAGCCTCTTACCTGCCTCCCAGTTTAGACTGCTGGAATAAACCACAGGTAGAGAATTACAGCTGTAGCACAGGCAGAATAGCGGAGAGGGTGAACCATGGCATTACCAGGTAATACCTCTCTATCCTGGCTTCACTCTCCTGTCTCAACTGCAGGTCTCTTACATTATGCATTTTGCACAGCCCTGTTCAATGTAGTAAGATTTGTGGTGAGCAGCACTGTAAAAGTTGTCTGCAAGGAGAAAAAGCTCTCAGCAGAACATTCAGAAGAAACGTAGATGTTTGTCAGACTGAATGATTGTAAAATTGAAGAGAAACCCAACAATATTTTGGTGCCCATTGGTGGGGTATTTACCAGTACACTGTACTTTGCACATTTATACTTGGTGCTCTCACAAATTTAGGTGGTTCCTTCTCCCATCCCTCTAACCTGCAGAAAGTTGTAATGAAATCTGAACATCTCCAGCTCATGCAGAAACAATGCCTTCAGCTCCAACCCCACCAACAACAGCAGTTTCAGTGATGACAGGGAAAATATTGCCACTGAAGCAAGTGTCACCAGAATGACACCAAGCAAATCTAGTGGTGAGCAGCTCACGCAGCTGGAGATCTTCCAGCAGGTTCTGCCACTCCCTGCTCCATAAAGAACAGGTCACTTACTTAAACAAAAAAATCCTTCTTTAAATCCCCTAAAATGCTAATTGTGGGTATGAAAGAGCAGGAGCCTTATGGTTCCCATCAGCATTAAATATCCCACCCTTGGGCAACCAAAGTCATCAAAATTTCTGATCAACCTTCTGTTAGTCCCTGTGGTTTTCCCACATCTCAGGGATGTAAGCAAAACTAAAAATCCTTTCCGTAAAAACTCAATATGGAACTCTGTGAGATGGGTTTTAAAACTGTATCCAGAGATGGCAGCTAGAGCTTTTGGCTTTGGAGGTACTGCTAAGGGAATATTATTTGCACGGTGGTTACAGTGGCTTTCAGAAATCACAGGATTACAAAAATAGCAATGCTTAATAAAGAGAAATTTGATGTGAAAATTGGAAGACTGGGAAGAAGACTGAGAAACTGCACTATTTTGGCAACGTGCTCAAAATCAGTCTTAGTCAGCAAAGATGTTTAGGAGATCCCTGTGAAATGAAATTCCCAGCTCAGTACCAGGAAGTCGGATTTCCACACTGCGATGATAAATACCTCCAGCAGTAACTGCTGGAAGGCCAATCCTGCATGTGAAAATCGAAGCGCCACAATGGGCTGCTGTAGGGAATTTTATATGGTGAAGTTGATTTGTGCTCTGAGCCACGATCAATCTTCAGGGCTGTCCTCGTGATAACTTTCACAGCACTCAATTTACATAATTTTAACTAAAAAGATGGATAAATCTAATTCCTCGGATAAATCTTCCTATCTTTCTGCATTCCCCCTTTTCTGCTACGCTATCAGCAATCATATTTCTGTCCGTATATAGTTTTCCATCTCCCTTAACTCTATTACCATTTTCCATTTAAAACATACTCTGGTATAATCAGACTGCTTTTCAAGATCAATGAACCCTGGTAGGAACAAGTAGCCGTCTTGGAGAGAAAGCAATTGCATTGGCATAATCAAGTTACTAATGATAGGTCCATTATACAATCAATGAATTGGTGTTTCTGCTGGCTATTCCCTTTCCTCTTGCCTCTGTAACAGGCCTCAGTTTCGTTAGATATTCGTGATTCATTTAGGAAATGGCTAAAGTAACATTTGGATTTTTACCAATTGTGTTGCATTGTGCTGATTACTAATCGCAGCTGTTGTGTTTCACTGCAGAAGTATCTCCTTTTCAGCGTAAGTATGATGATCCTTCAGGAACAGATGAACATGCAACTGCCCTGGGTACCACTTGTGTTTTCTATCGTAAAGAGTCTTTTCATCTGCAGGGGAGGAAGAATCCCAGCATGGGCTGGGAGCTTCCCTGTGTAGCTGAAGTTCCATGATATAATAAAGTACAAATCTACTCATTTTACTTGATGAATCACACCAGCTCTACTAGAATAATTTACAATTGTTCACAATTTCATGTAGCTCCCATCTTATAGGATAAATGCTCCACGCAGGCTCATCCTACCAAATGGTCAACCTTTCATCCCTGTGTTTTTTCAGAGTTTAGGCAAAATACAGTGTAGATATTGTGGTACAACAGTTGTTGAGAGAAAATTCTGGGTTTCATTATGACTAAAAAAAAAATCCCAAATATGTAATTTTATTCTATTTTATTTATTCTGTATGATTGTTCTGCAAAGCATTTCAGTCTGCTTTGGGTTAGAGGACACATTATGGAAGAGTCACTTAGGTATTTAACTCCACTTAAGCAGAGTATATTTTGAAATACCCCTAACATGTTATATTAATCATTAATTCATTGAATTTTCCCATTCCCAACATTTAGGTAATACCAAATAACTAGAACCAAAAATAAACAGCTAAGTTCAAACTAGCTGAGCAGTAAATTGCCACTACCTGTTAGAGTTCATGACTGCTGAAGTCCATACCCCCAAACAGCCAAGAAAGCCGCCAGAGATAAATACATTTAAAAAGTATCCTTCTTAAATTATCTGGCAGTGGCAGACTAAAGCAGAGGATTCCTGTTGTGGGAGTTCTCCTGTGCAACATGTACATTCCCAATGAGCAAGCCCAGGCATATTTGTTTTTACACAGTCGTTTCCACATCAAGACACATTTCCATTCCCCCCTCCCTCCTTCTGCTTTTGTATTCCATCGTCCACATCAACAATTAGTGGAAGTGCCTGGCTGTGCCTGTTCACATTGTTCCCAGACTTTTCTCTCCCCCAGTGAGCTCTGAAGACCATGCATTATTTGACATGACATGACTTAGAGGCCTTCTACAGCAACGGTCATATGCAAAGAAGCAGACAGAAACAAGAAGGAAGTTAGTCTTGATTACAACTATCTGAGATATTAGGACTCAAATTAATATGCCTTAATCTCTTTGCACCACACCCCAGGTGACTGGACATTAAATCACCTAGTCTTGTCAATAAAACCCCCCCAAACCCCACCAGAAATAAAAACAGCCTAAAGGTCAAGATAAGAAGTTAGCTCGTTGTTCTATTTGTTTTGTGACCTTAAAACACAGGATATGAAATGGAAAATAATCTTAGTATAACTAGAAACTAAATCCAGATGTTTTAACATCAGACAGAAGCATACTCACAATGTGGTTTTTCCCTGAAATAATGTAGCATCTACTGCATTTTCCATCACAGCTCATTTCTCTCTGTAACCTGAGCAATTTGCCGGCTTGGACATACACACAATGCATTCAGTTTATAGTAAACAGCTGGACACAGGGCGCGCGCGTGCACACACACACACACACAGGCTCTCCACTTGTGTCCTTACATGTTTTTTAAATTAATCTAGTCAAGTGCACAGAACATTCAAGACCATAAAACATACTCAAAGGTACCTACTGCTCTCTGGAAACAAACTCCTAGAAATCTTTTCCGAAAACAGGCATTTCCCTAGATGCATACTTAGTATTTCCACTCATTTTGTTGCAAAAGTCCAGAGAAATTAGATTTTACCATTCCTTCAAGAAAAGGTGATCCCTAGACATACGTCCCTAGACGTTCAGCCTGCATGTTCCATCTTTCACCTATTCAAGTCCATACACCAGTCACTGCCATTGATACAACCAGACTTTGCTTTTACATGTGTGCCTCTTCAACCCAAGAACAGTCCAGACTAAAAGCTTGGTTTACAACCGATATGTATAGAGAAATTTGAAAAACCCCAAGGTTACCCCATCGGCTTCTCACAACCAGAGGACCTCCCTTCTCCTCCCATCTCTCCTCAAGAAGCAGCAGCTCCCAAGGCAATATTGGTGTTGACCTGGGGTACTCCCAGTGCCTCTAAAACCCAAATACCTCCACTTCATAAACACGCTGACAAAAAGTATATGCAGATTATGGTGGTGAAATATAATTTTTCCTCTTCAAAATTTACCTTCAAATATAAATGTTTTAATTACTATCTGCAGTGAGTCTAAACATATCAAAAGCCTCCAATAGTTCACAAAAGTGTGAAGTTTACACAGGTTTAAAATACACAGATAAAAAATCCTTTCAAATCTTAAATGATGGCAGCTTTTTCTTAAATTACATTGAAATGTTGAAGGGAACAGGAAAGAAATTTCTTTCTGAAGTCTTTCTTATATGTAATACTTGGTCTCTCTCAAACATAATGTTATCCATAGACTTCCTCGTGTGCCACAATGGGCTGCGCTGCACCACAGTATGTATCAGTTATTAGTTTCAGTCTTTATCATCAAGAGAACAGCTGCTATTTATCTCTTCCCAAATGACTTCCTAATGTTACTTTCAATCTCTGCTCCAGAAAAAACAAGCTTCTGACATGGGATGTTTGGGGTGTTTTTTCCATTTTACCACCTACCAGGTGCAAAAGAATGTTACTGAGAGTGGAAAAGTCGGAAAATCAGTTTCTGGTTTGTGATCCAGGTATAAATAGCAGAGGAGGAATAACGGTGTCTGGAAAACTTGAAAGCCACAAAGCTTGATTTTCAAATGCATTTAAGGATGCAGTCCATCTGATGCAGATGGACTGTTAAGATCTTCATATACTGCAAAGGGACCTACTGTGCCTAGATTCTTTTGAAAATCCCATCTCTCTGAGCTACTAGGCTTCTTAGCACCTTTTTTTTTTTTCCCTCTCAAGGATTAATTTTGTGAATGGCATTTCAACTAAATTTCAGTCATCTGTTACGCTCAGATTTTTGGATCTCTGATTATAGACAGATGGACATCGAAAGTGAACAAGTTACCAAGGCTTCCCAAGTTCCCACTGGCTTATCGTATCTTAACAATGTACACTGTGAAAATAAAACCTGCTGGCTAACTGAGAAGGCATTGGAAGGCAACATGTTTTCTTCAGCATTGCGGTGGGATAGGAGGATGCACACAGTCTGCTAATAAAGCTGGTGAATAGCAGCTTGTTGTGCCTTTATAGCTACTGGTTGAGGTCCACCCAGACAGTTGATGAACCCTGGATGAAAACATTTTTGCCTTCCTAAGTAAAGGACACCAGCCCACTGCTGTACATGGTTAAATATGGCATGTTTCCTCTTTTACTGCCTTCAGTGTTTTACAGCTGACAATCAGAAGAGTTCATTTAACAGCAAGGTCTGTGTGCCAACTGATGATGCCTCCCCAGGTCTGCCACAGTGAAAGGAGAGAGAACTCTTAAGTACACAATGCAGGAAAAAAAATTGAAGTAATTGTAGTTTTTTAATTACTTTATAAAGAAAAATGCTGGCATGTACCCTCCAGCCTCTGCATAGATTCAAGCCCATACAGTCATTCTCAAAACCATAAAAAATATAAGGAAAATATATAATTAATCATCAACCAACCAGAAGAAGTGTATTAAATTAGTATTTACCTTTAACATCAACTGGCTAAATAAAAGGGAGAAGAGAACAGCTGAATAACACCTTCTACCTACCAGTCATTTCAGGCTATAAATCTTATGTTCAGGAATAATGTTGGCTCAACATCTCAGGTGGCAGAAGCCCTCCATTTGCCCATGAAAATGTAGAGCTGGTCATTAGTGGGAGGATTATCCCAAAAGAACAGTGTTGAGACCATGCTGGTATTCGCTCTCCTGAGTTAGCTGGCAGCAGTACTGGGGAATGCCCAGCTTCAGCAACTGGAAGGACAAGTCAGTGGAGTGCAAGAATGGAGACAGGCTGCCTGTAAACTCTTTGGAGGGTGCTGTAGGTTGAACGTGGCTGGTAAAGTGTTGGTTTGCATGTCCCAGATCCCATCTGCTGGAGTTTATATACATGCTAAATGTCTGCAGGTGCCTTGTTTCAAGAACTCTACAACTGATGTGTCACCAGCTATTCAGGGGATAAAAAAAAAAGACTAACATTTCACAACTTTATACAACCACATGAACCCCATGGAGGGTGTGATAATTAGGTTATTAGTATACTAATTCTTGTACCACTTCTGATGCTAGAAGTTAATATAGTTTCCTCTAATTTATCTAATATCCTTAGTTCTTGGTCTTTTTATCAGACTGCTACAAGAGTCCTAACAGTAATGTTGGGACACAGCATGACTCTCTGTAGCCATGAGACCGGAATCCTTTCACTTCACACGTCTTCAAAAAGCAAAAGGAAAAACCTTTCCATCCCTGCAGACTTCAGTTGATTTTTTACACAGATTCTTATGGGACAGATACCATAGGAAGAAGGTTGGGCTTATGGTTAAGATAAATGAACTAGGTCTCAAGACTTTATGAATCCAGTTGTCACACTCCTGTATACAACATGGGGCAAGTTGCTTAAACTCCAGGCATCGACTTGAATATCAGTACTGCAGGGACAATGTAGTTCCCTCTCACGTGCATCCAGTCTAGAACATCTATCAAGGCTTTGAATGCTTCAGAGTTTGCCTTTACTAAGATAAATATCCTTACACGTGCATATACATCTAGTTCAATAGCATTCAGTATGGGTGGAAAGAACATCCCCAAAGACATTTCAGTGATTCAGTGTGGCCAAAAGTTTATTCTTTGTGGACCTCAAGCTTCAGCCATTCAGCAATGCAAAGCTTACATCAAGGACTCTGCCCAAACTCAGGCAATAAAGCAGACAGAGATTTAGACAGCAAGGCCATAATTTAGTGCTCTTATCCCTGAACTACCTTTCCTCATGCCTCTTGGTTTGGATCATACTTCCAACACAGAAGCCATGATTAATACTCAGTAACAGCAAATCCCTCCCTAATTAATTTATGCAACAGGAATGACAATGCACGAAGAAAACCACGTTCCAGAAGATGCAATGTTTGAGAAGCTGACAAACTCCTATATATATGTTGTGGTAACACTAAGCACCTTTTTTTTTTATCTCTTCCTTACTGTTCCTTTCTTCCACAAGCCTTCTTGGGACTGTTAACAGGATGCAACAGAACGGCTCAAAGCTGCACCTGGTAAAGTTCAGATTGGACATCAGAAAAAAGTTCATGGAGAGGGTAGTCCTGCACTGGAAGAAACTCCCCAGGGAAGAGGTCACAGCCCCAGGTTTCTTGGCATGCGGGAAATGTTCAGACATCACACTTAGATCTATGGGTTAACATTTAGGTTACCCTGGCTAGAGTCAGGAGCTGGACTCGGTGATCCCTGTCCCAACAGAGGAGGTTTAGGTTGTACATTAGGAAGAGGTTCTGTACTGAGGGTGGTCAGGCACTGGGACAGGCTCTCCAGGAAAGTGGTCACAGCACCGAGCTGGGCTGAGGGCAAGAAGCGTCTGGACAACATGCTCAGTCCCATGCTCTGACTTGGCTGGCCCTGTGTGGAGCTGGGAGTTGGACTTGATCATCCCTATGGGACCCTCCCAGCTCAGGAGATTCTAGGATTCTATTGTGCCTCCAGTTTCAACTCCCACTTCAGAGCATGCTTTTCCCACAAGTCTCTACACTACACAGTCATATCCAGTTTCACCCCCCCAGATGGTCACTATGCTTTTGGGACCAGACCCAGCCAACTGCAAGGTTAAATTCAATACGCCTGTGTACTGGCTGAGCAGCATTTTGTCTCAAGGAGCTTTCACTTGCCCAAACGCATTCCCTACAGCAATGAAGTGGTGCTGTCTCCATCCTAGGAGATATTCAAAATCTGATGGGACACAATTGTGAGCAACCTGCTCTAGCTGACCACAGTCAGCAGGGTTGGACTAGGCAACCTCCAGACATCTCTTCCAACCTCAACTATTCCATGATCCTGTAAAAATGCTTATTAGCAGTTACACCTTGTAATTTCTAACACAGTTGTCCTCATCACCAAAAGCAAGACAACACAGGCTCAGCAAACATTTCAAACACACAATTATCTAAAGGCTGTGGAAATAGTCCCAAATCTGTGGAAACTTCTCAAAGATTACAGCTATGTAGCAAAACCAGAGTCATTGGGATACACTTCAGGATTCTGTGCATAGTTCCAGGGGTCCTTCCTTATTTTCATATAGAGTTCATAGAAAATAAGTAGCATGCAGGTACAATCCATTCTTCCCCTAGACAGGCTGTAGACAATGCTAATGGCAGCTGTTTAGTCCATCACATTCTAACAACTATACCTTGTCTATGAAGGGCTTATCTTCACTGAAATGTTTTTTCATGCTTGGTTTCAAGTTTTACCCTCCTAATCTAGCTCAGCAAGTAGTGATTTCTCTAATTCCATGGCAAACATGTTTCCAAACTTAGCTAAAGTAATCAATAGGCATGTAGCTTCCACAAACCAGATCCAAACTTCAGTCAAAGAATCACAGAATGGTTTTGGTTGGCCCTACTAGGTCCAACACCAGACCACGTCACCAAGTACAGCATCTACTCTTCTTTTAAACACTTCCAGGGATGGTTGAGTCAACCACCTCCCTGGGGAGCCACTGGTCAGTCTATAACTGAGCAGGAAAATCCTGTGTTTTGAAGTCCTGTAAGCCAGCACTCTGATCAGATAGATTTTCTTTCTTCAGCTTGCAGAATCAGGGCATTTTCTTATTTTCATTGTTCCAGCAGCATTACAAACATGAAAGATGCCTGAAAATTGCATGCCTGTTGTGAATAAATTATGAAAAGTGCTTCAAACATGGCAGATAATGCTTGCAACGCACATGCTTTCTCCTAATAAAACTCCAGATCTATGACAATGTGTTCTCCAGCAGCTTAAAAAGAGGCATATAGCTCTATCACCCTGACTGCAAAAATAGATTAAGTCTTCAGCTTGTGACATAGGTTCTGATTTTGGAGCAGAAGGTCACAGGCACCCTTTGCAATAACGACCATAAGGTCTGAACAATCATGGTATGTGATATAAATGACAACCATGAAACACACACTGCAATGCATTCGCTATGCATCCCACTGAGTCACGCTTCCATAATGTAATGTACTGTCATGCTAAATTGTATGGAACTTGAAGGGCCGCTATATACCATCCTATGAGTCCTCAATGTCAAAACCTGAAGTACCATGTTATGGTTTGGTTCTCTGCCATGTAAATAACACTTTCATGCTTTACAGATTTCATATGCAGTTATATGCAAGCAATTTAAGAGAGACAGTGTTACAGAAGCAAACCCTGAACCGAAGCATTATATTCCAGTTCCTACAACTGCCTAAAGAATAAACACAAAGGCCATTCTGCAGCAGAAACTGTCATACACATCACTGTTTCAAGTCACTGCTAGCACTAGACATAGTTCAGTAGTAGCATAGCACTATACCATCAAAATACCAATAATATTTTGGATTTATTGATAGCATCTTATATTCATAGATTTTCCTTCCTGGGAGAAAAAAAGCATACTCCATTCAGGATACATTCAAGCTGCTTTTTGTTCTCTTTGAACACATGTGTTAACTCTGTTTCTTAGGCCCCAACACTTTCTCTACAGGTCTACAGTGCAAACAGTACTAGAAAATTGAGACAGCAGTCCTCTGCAACCAGATCAGGCCCCGAAAGCAGGCTAATTGTCAAAGCCTGATGATCAGTCTAGGGTAACACAAAGGCCCCACAAAGGGGCCCTTTCTGTGCCAGGCAGACATCTGTGACATCTCCTGTCTGCTACGGATGTCTTCCTTGATGCTTCATTTCTCTTTCATTATTCCCTGTATATGGGATGCCTTTTGATATAAAAAATTCAGCTCTTCTTCAAAGGGATGGGAATTATATGTGGTAATTCACTCAGCGTGTATGTCCATAATTTGGTCTACCAACAGCCATGCTGACATAGTTTTGGCTACTTTCTACTTCATAACTGTCCATACATCATCAATAAACTGACTGTTGAATCCTATCTTCAAGGTCAGAATCTGCTTTTGGTCTCATCAGGAGGTCCCTTGAATGGAATGTGGTGCCCAAGTGAAATTGGGCATCAGCTGGACCTTGCAAGTCTGTGAACAGGTACTGGAACCTCCCATGTGGAGATCACTACTTTCTACTTCACTCCTGATTCCTCTAGGAGCATGACATTTTCTCCTGTTTCAGCGATTCCCAGTACAAGCATGGTGTGAGTAACCTCCCCTGAGGCCAAAAGTCTCACCATCCACATTTCTGTGAGGTTCCTTCCACATTCATGACTTATTCCCCTAAGGCAGTTCCTGTTCCTCTGAGCCCACAGCCCTCCCAGGGATAAATAAAGGATGTTGGATGAGACCAATTATGAGCAGAATCTCCTCCCTGAAAAAGTGATGCTTTAAAGAAGCAGCACTTTTCAATAAGCTGATGATAATTTTGTTTTATGCTTTAAAACCAAACAACACTAAGAGCTTCCCTAATTACCATGGTAGTTATTATGACTGCAAATACAAACCCTTTCTTTTTTCTTTCAGATAGATTTGATGCATAGTCTCAACACTCCTGAGCACTCCTCTTTGCTCTTTGAGATCCTTAATATATCAGCCCTTCAGGGAGGAATCCAGTTAAACTTCAAGGCTACAGAGGCTCAGGACAACTCAGAGCCTGCCCTATCACAGCAAGGGGGAAGACAGTTGCAGATTTAATTTTAGGGAAACATTTCTCACTCCTCTGTCTCACTCTCCTCCCACCTCCTTTTCCCAAGAAAATAAACAATTTTTTTTCATTCCTAGATCACATTGGAAGCTGATTCCCTCATCCCCTTGAAAGAACTGACCAGCTTATTCCTCAGCTCCAGCTTCCTAAAGTGATCCCTAGACTGAAGTGCTGTTCTCATCAGCCCACCCAGCAATTACCAGGAGATAAGAATTACCCTGCAAAAACTGTGACAGAAAAAAAACAATTTCACAGTGATTTATTAGGCATGCAGCCATTAATGACTTTGCAAGTGTGGAAAGCAAGATGGAGGGGCAGAGCCTGAGCCAACACTAGCTGTCAGAACATCATTGTCATCTAGCAGGTTAGAAATATTTAAGCCATCTGATGTTTCAGTCTGGCATCCCAACATAAGAACAGGCCTGGAAACAGTGATAAATCTGCACATTGGGGAGTCTGTTCAGAATCACAGAGGTTGACAAAGAAAGAGGAGAAAGTGTGCAGAGATATTTGTTTGTGTGATGTTGAAAACAAAGGACCATGATCTCTAAAAGCATCCTTCTAGTGCATCAACTCTGCTGTCAGGGCTGAAGTACCAGAGACAACAGCCACTTCACTGAACTGAAAGATGTTTTTATATTCATTCACAGATGTTATTTTTGTCCTTGCAGTGAAAAAACCCTCTTTGTTCTTTTGAATATAAAGTCACCTTGTGATGTATTTGGGAAAAATCCAAGGAAGTGCCAAGGTACTGCAATTTCCACCTGCTGGGAGCAGCATGTGCTTGGCACTTGCCATGGTGAAGCTCTTGAGACAGGTTCTGCCCTCAGTTGCACTAGCGTAAACACAAAATAACTTTGCTGGCACTGCCTGCAATACATTATCCCAGATGAAATTCAGAGTAAGCAAGAGCAGAATCTCCCCCCTGCTTTTTTTGCAGGAACATGGGATTACAATGGTAAGGTTAACAATTAGAACAGATCGATTTTGCAAGATGACAAAAGAGAACGTACTGATCTCACTGCTGTGAGCTCCTACTCAGCAGACAATTGTGTCCCATCTTAGAATAGTTTTTTAAAATGCTGAAAGTGATGCGCAAGCATTAACTTCTAATGGCTTTAAAAGGAATTTTATAATGCTAATGTCTTCCTATTACAGATGTGATCCATCTAGAGAGGGAAGGTTTCTATTCAAATCTGTAGCAGCTTTCAAATATATCTGTACCAGAAATTTCCATTTGGCATCTCTAATTTCAGGACTTCTGAACGGGCTGTTAGGGAAGACGGAGGCTGATGTGACCTTTACTTTACAAAGGCTCCTGCAATTATATTATGGTACATCAGAATTATTAGTTTCTCAGTCAGTAGTGTATTTGCAAAGAAAACAGCAAACAAACAAACCAAAAAGGTGTTCAAACAGTCCAGCAATTTAAGAAATACTTCCCTGCTAAGAGAACACAGTGGCCCCCGCTTTACTCTTGGCTCCAGAACGACAAGTTGAGACCAGCTCGGAAACCCAACTGGCAGTAACTTAGTGGTCTACCACTATTCCCAGAAGCAAGGGTTAGGCAACACCCACTCATGCTGAAGGAAACTGAGCACAAAAAGAAGGTGAAAATAGAGTGTTTCCAGACTTTTTCTATCATGTCTTGCTCGAGAAAGATGTACCTGAGAAATACCCTGGAGTGTTGCAAGACACAAAACCAGCTTTCTTAAATTGATTCATTTTTTCCCACTGTCACAGGCAAACCCAAAACCCAAAAATATGTTGGAGTGGGAAGAAAAGCCTACTTTATTTTCAGATGTGGCTATTATTCCACAGTCCTCTACCCTAATTGCAGTGTATGTTGAATTATTCTCCTCTTTTTTTGCACACTATTTGTCATTACTTTTCCAGTCATCATTTCTACGTGACCAATAAACACGTTTCAGGATAGCCTGCATCACAACAGTACCTTTCTGTCCCACTGCTTTCTCTTTCAGAATTGACTCCTCTCACCCCTCCTACTCAGACCTTGTTAGTCCTTCTCGTGTTCCTAATTTGAAGATCTCAATGAGCAAGAATTACATGTCTCAGCAATAAACATGATCTCACAGCAAAACAGAGAAGAGGATGGACAAAATAAAAATTACTGTCTGGTGAAAGCTCCCTTGACAACTACAGCTACACTGACAGGCGCCACTGAAATAATAGGAATGATGCTTCAACACAACAGCCAAGAAAACGTTATGAAAGAGAAAAAAAAACACTCTAAATGGATCTTTTCAAATGCAGATTCCACTGTCAAATGAGGAGAATGAGAAAAATGTTCTTTCTTATAGCACGGTCATATCTAAACTCTTCCAGATAACAGAAAACCACTAAAAACGAGAGTACAACCTGAAAGACCTTGGGCCTAACAGGCCATTTCAGGAATGCCAGAATGATGCAGAATGGGACAGAAGAATCGTATTTGGGATATGGAGAGGAAGGATGGAAGGTGTTCTCTCATTACCAAATCTTGAATTGCTTCCAACTGGGTGAACAATAAAACTCATGTCGACTTCAGTGCAGAATCTGGCATTTGCAGGCTTGTATCTGAGTAACTCCCACTACCTCGGTGACAAGCCATAAAGCAAAGAAGCCAAGAGATTAATGAACAAGAAAAATTATGGCCCACTACTAATGATGTTCCACACAAGACAGAACTAAGGCAGCACTCATGAAGAAAGGTCATCTGTGGGCTTAGGGAGGCAATTAGGAAAAAGCATTAGCCTTCCTCTGTCAATAATGCTTAAGTACAAACAAGTTATTTCGGCACTTTTTCCACCTTAGCTTCACAGTCATAAACCAGGGAAATTACTGTAAGTACTGGTGTGGTTGGAGTTATCTGGTGGTCGGAAGGTGTTTCCAAAGCACCAGAGGAGTCCTGTAAAATCCTGCAGCAACAACAGCATCTCCCAAATTACCTATGGCTCTTCACCAGGCAGAAAATGCAGCTTCTTGGAGCAGAGATGGAAATCCAGCTGCACAGAAGTTCCTGGCTAGACTGAGTCAGAGGGGGGGCTGTGGAAAGAGATGGCAGAGACAATGCAGCAGGCAGGGTGGAATGAGGTGCACAGGACGAGTGGTGCTGTGGTGCTGTACATTTTATTTTCTTGATATTTTACATCCCTATTGTGAAGTACTACTGGTAGGATGGCATAGTTTACTGCCTAAAAACTCCAGGTCACAAATGCATAGGCAACACCCACGTTAGTCGAAACAGACCCTTTTCTCCTAGTACCAAATGCACTCTGAGCTCAAGAAGTTTGGCTTAAGCTCCTGGGCTTGCATTCCTCTCCAGAAAAAAAATTAAATCTGCAGAAGAGCCATTTATTTCTCCTCCATTTTATTCCACACACTCAAGATACCTAATAAATTTGCTTTGACTTCTTATTCTTACATAAAACAAAAGAAAAACTTAGAACCAGAAATATCTTTTTTGTCCCTGGTGACCTGGCAGAGACACGTGTAGGGCTGTTTCCCACTTTCATATAGTGAGATTTAAAAAAAACAAACCACAACGCAAACAGATTGTACAGAAAACGCCACATGGACTCAGCCATTTCTTGCCAGAAGCACTAAAACCAAAAGCACATCATGACTGAGAATAAAAAGCTAAATAGTTACGTAGATAACAAGAACATCCTAATAGTAAAGAAAAACAATAATCAAAGTTTTGAAAGGCATGTAAACTCTGAAGGCAGAGCTAGCCAGCCTCTGAGTACTCACTGAGAAGAGAGATAAACTTTTGGGCTGAGGTTATTCTGTATCTATGTATGATAGCTTCTTGTGTGCTTCTTTATAGTTTGAATACACAAACCAAAACAGCGTCAGTGAGCAGACTGCATGGCTCACCAGCCTGCTCCACCATGGCAATACAACTGTCCCTGCTCTTTTGGCTATAAACAGACTGCCTGTGTCCAAATCTGAGTGAGCTCTGGGTTCCCCAGCCCTGAATTCAGAAGTGGATCAGTCCCGAGAAAAGGAAGAGTCACATTAAACACTCTGATAAGAATGAAAAGGCACGGACAGTTCCCAGAGTCAAACCTGGGGATGCTGGGACCAGGGTTTGAGGGTCAACAGACCTTCTGCTACACCACACCGAGAGTCTGCGTGTGAACGGGATGAGCCATACTGAACGAAAGCCACAGCCCAGGGCAGGCAGGCACCGCTGCAGCCGGAGCTATCCTCTCTCCTCCATGCCGTGGCCACGGCACTCGGAGCTCCCAACGCTGCACGGGAGGGGGGCAACGACCAGGGGAGACCCCGTGCTCCAACCCATCCCAGAGGACTCGCCTGTTGCACGGGCTGCACCCCCCAGCCCGGCATTCCCCCAAACTCCAGCCCTGAGCGGCAGGAAACCCCTCTCTGGCTTTCGCTGCGTATCAGAGGAAAACATGCCCCAGCACCAAGCCACGCCAGCTGCCGAAGGGGAGGAAGCGCAAGGCGCCACTTACGGGGATGTGCACTCGCAACATGAGTTTCTTCTGGCTGGAGGTTTTTTTGCTGCTGCTGCTGGAGGCATCTTTCTTCTTGTCCATGGCAGTGCTTCCCATCCCTTCACCCAGGCGCGGTGCTGGGAGATGAATCTGGAGAGGGAGGCTTCTCTCCCACCTCTCTCTCCACCGGCCCCTCAGCCGCGGTTACTCCAGGCTCCGTATTTTCCTTTCTCTTTTTTTTCTTCTTTCTTTCTTCTTCTT
>VZTU01008894.1:250498-271677 GCA_013400835.1 Zapornia atra
AGGAGGGTTATTTCCCCCAGAGGCAGCCCCTTCCCAGCCCTCCGACCCACAGCACCCTTGCGCAGCCCGGCTTTGCACAGCTCAGCGCGGCTGCTGCCCTGGCCCCGCGGCCCAAGGGATGGCGCTGGGCACGGGGACCAGCCCGGCGCCGCTGCCACACACACTCCCGCCGGCCAAAACCACCGGGCTGCCCTCCCTCTTGCTGCCAAGGGCCGTGTGCCAAGCCCGGGACGGCCCCGTCCGCTCTCGGACATAGGGTTTTCAGCTCCATCCCTCCAAAAAGCCTGGAAAGGCGAATGCAAATTCAGCTGAGCGAAAGAGCAGCTCACGCCCGCGGGCAAACGACCCGGGCGTTACAGAGTCGGGGAAGGAAACACCCGCCCGACACCCGCCTCACCTGGCGCTGGCGTTTGGGAGCGCTCGGGGTTGCTGCTACCGAGCGAGCCCATGGCAACGCCAGACTGCGGCCAGACGGGCTTTCAGGGCTGAGGTTTTGGGACAAAGGGATGTCTTTGCCTTCAAATATCGAGTGATTTTCATACACACAGAAACAAACATACTTTCTGGAACAAAATAAGAAGTTTTGGTTAAGCAACTCTTCTTCCCCTGACAATCTCTGCATCACTTTACACTGTCTGAATCTGACCAAGCCCATTACAGCCACAGACCTTTTCGACATCACTTAAGCACGGATTACCACGGGGTTCAAAGCTGTGCAAGTAATGCATTCACAGATCCTTTGCCATAATAACCTCTAACAAATCGTAGGGAATTCTATAAAACAATGAGGGGAGAAAGGGAAGTGTTTTCCACATACGTATCTTCTGAAAAAGGTAAGTTTGTGATGGCTATCTTCAAGAAATACAAGGATTCAGGTTTATTTCCCTCCTCTGGAAGTCTCAGGATTTTACAGATGCAAAGCTAGGTCAGGTATCAAGTCTGTAACCACAGAATCAAATAAAAATATGAGCTGCTGCGTTTAATGTTAGATGTAACTGTCCTACAGGTTCCTATAGGAAGCACAGCACATGGACCAAGGAAGCAGAATTCCCCCAGACAATAAACGGTGCCTGAACCAGTCTGGGAATCCCCCCGAAAAAGAAAAGCAGGTCTGTAACACCCACTTTCCCCCAACATTTACTTGGATGCTAACTTGGTTGCTAACAAAGTGCTGCAGCCAAGGAATATGGGAGTGACTGACCCCTGGAATCAAGAAACAAGCAAATTACTAACAAACATGTCTATCAAACCATCACAACATTTTTCATTCCTAGTATGGTCTTGAAAGTTGAAAACTAAGGAAAAAAAAAAGAAGGAATGGTTTCTTTAGAAGGATTTTAGCAGTAGGTACTGTAAGCAAGCAGATCTCCTGGCTGTTCCTTATTAAATTAACAAACATTTGAGGTGGAATAAAATATACCGTATATAGATACACAGACATATAATCCATCCCCTTATTTATGCAGAATTGTTTCCTACAATATTATCGCTCCTTTCCTACATTTAGTATTTTAAATCTAAATTAATTCCTTTTCTTCATGTAGATTATATATGTGAATAATGGTGGATAATGTAAAATAAGTTTTAGCATGTAACATGAAGGCAGTAAGGCCAAACTCCCAAACCTACATGACCCCATGAATCTGCCTCCCCTCTCACCATGACACTACCTTTAGCATATTTACAACTGTAGTAATACCACAATGTGGGGTTATTCTTATTTTTTCCTTTGATCCTCTAAGATCCCAAATATGGCCTTTGATCCTCCAGTCATATTTTAAAACTTTTCATTGCAGCTCTAAGGATGAGACACATTTAAGAATAAAAGACAAACAAAACAAAAACCAAAACAAACCCCCAAAAATCTCCAAAGCTGAAATCCTCTTACAGCTGCTACACTTCAAGATCTTGACTGCCCAAAAATTCAAGTATAAATAAGACCCTCCTAAAAAGTAAAGGAATCACCACTTATTTCAGACAATAAGGTATCATGCTTTTATACTTATTTTTTTAATCTTTTGGGAACAATTGCAGCCATCCTACAAACAAGTAATATTGTAAATACTTTTAACTACAGTTAAAATTATTTTTTCTGTGTTCAATCCTGTCAATCTGACTCCTAACAACCATGTTTTCAGAGGCAGGCAAGCATCTAAATGACTAATTTCACACACAAATGGGTACCAAAACAGTTTTGAGAATACCACCCCAAGTACAGAGTTTTCATTTACCCTTGGGGTGGGCTGAGAGGTAGCAGAAGAGGATCTCAAACACACCAGCTTCATTTTGCCCCTCCCCAGCACCACCTAAGTGTTCCCCTTTAACAAGTTACAGGTAACTCAGCAGAAGCAGCATTTTGGACTACATCCCATTACGGCACTTGCCATAGTTATTCCTTAAACACAGGTTGAGTCAATTTTTTCCATGATAAATTCCCAGAGTACATTCCTAAGTTTATATAATAGCCATAAAGTTTTGCTTTGAGCCCTTGTTGTATCAATTGTAGTTGCCATAAGTAAAATAATATGTCACAAGTAACTTTTGTGCTGGAAGTTCACATGCCATATATTGAGATTTTGTTAAGGCTTAAATTTAAGTGAAAAAGTGTGTCTAAAAAAAGCAGTGCATGGGGAGAATTATGTGAGTTGATGGTGGGTTTAAAATCTTTATTAAAACCAGCAGGTTTTGCTAATGCTTTAAAGTCTGTTGTTAGTAATATTGCCAAGCACTTATATATTTTATTACAGAAAAAAACCCTATCCATGAAAACAATTTGCTCTTTCTCATCAGTCTGCACATATTGATCTTGCTGGGAGCATTTCATGTAGATTTTTAGATGTATACTTTGCAGCCACTAAAACCTGCACTAATCTCATTTTTCAGGGACTAAATTTCCCATGCCTATCTTATACCAGGATAAATATTGTAATTTCTCAGATCAACCACACTATTTCTTATAGATGTGTATACATATATTCTTACTCAGGTCTTTCAAACCTTTTAAAAATGTTTCTAGGATTTAAAGACAAATCCTTGAAAATCAATATATTTTGAAATCTGGCTGCCCAGACATGCCTGGCTGTCACTGGTATCCAGTATCCCAGCACCTACTAGGCTTCATCACAGCTAAATTTCCCTTCCTTTTCTCCCTATGCTAACTTTTGTCTACATTGGTCCTCTTCCACTTGTCCTTTTCTGCTCTGCTTCATATTCCACCTCTTGGTTTCATCCTTTCATTTTTCTTCTCAGGCTCTCTCTGTTCTCCAGTTTGCTGCTCACTTTCCTGACTGTGCATTAAGTCAATTGTTCAGTTTCTGTTCAACACATTTATTAGATTGAATTTAACCCAGCTGCATAGCCCTCCTTAACTTAATCAACAGGGCAATGTAATTAGCACAGTGCAGTAATCCCTGCACAAGTCTTTTCTGTAGAGGGCAGGGAGGACACACCTCTATGTCTGTCTGCCTGTACTCTCGCCTGCTACACGCTGACAATCAGCACAGCGTAGGGAGCAGTTTTAAAGTTAAATGGAATATGGACAACATGAGGAGATACCAGCAGACAGCTAAATTGCATTGTTTGCAGCAAGACTGCAATTAAAATGGCCTTCTGTGGGGAGATTTGCAGGGGAAATTGCAAGCCTGCCAGGAAAGCCTGACTGGCTGAAGTAAGGTGAGAAAATGAGGCTGATGAGAGAAGAACTTCTGGGCCCCAGGAACATAACAGCAGCAAAGACTGACAAATGCTTTTGCTGAAGGGGAGAGGTGGTGTGATCAGGTGGCTGGACTCCCCCTCCAGGCTGTCAGATGCCTTCTGGTACACGAGTGGTTACTGAAATAAGTTCTCTCTCCTCACCTGAAGCCCAGTAGCACCACCACTCTGTTTTAAAGCTAGGTGCTCTGGTTGAGTTGTCATGGTGGCTCTCTTGCTCACACCATTTCATACCTCTCTCTCGCTCACACCATTTCTGGTGGTCACCCCAGAGCTGCTGCACTGATTCACCCACTGAGTCAGCAAGATGTCTTCTCATCCGGACCGTAACGCAGAGGAGAGGAAGTGAGAGAGAAGCAGTTTCATAGGAACCTTCTAGGCTGTTTCTCTAATTTAACCTGACTGATAGTTTGTCTCCAAACAGCCAAAGGCAAGGGCAGTTTTTTTGAGTTTTCTAAAAGGTCTCTCAGTTGCAGATCTTGTGCAGCTTGACAAATGATCCTGGGTATCAAAAAATTTCAGAAGGTTTCATTTGAGATGAGTAGGCTCATGCAACAGATTGATTTGGTACGTAAAGAGCCATCGCATGCTTGGCATGGGCACTGGGGCAAGAATTGGCAGGATGCCCCCTATTTTGCCAGGGACGTTTCTGGCTTCACTATCTCACAGCTCTACCACAGCCATAGTCCTCCTACAGTTGCCCACATACGCCATAGTACTGACACAAGGGCAGACACAACCACAGTATATCAGATGGGTGCACGATGATGTGCCCTGAGCCCTGCTGCACTGTTCACGATAGTGTACTGTAGACTGGTTAACTTCAGATTCTCATTTGCATCACCCCAGTGCAGGAGCAAGATATGAACGATACTCTCAGTGCCATCTCTGCACAGAATGTAAGTGTCTGTAAGACCCGATTAGGTACAAACATGAAAAAGCATTTTCTTTTTTGGCCCATGACAGCTTGGCAAAAGACCTTGAAGTTGATATTTCAAGGTCCACACAACCTCTGTTGGTTCTGAGAGCCAAGCAGGGCTTCCAATGATCAAAGTACCTCCTGAAAGGAATAGTATCTTTTTGTTTCTGTTGGTTTCTATCTAAAAAAATCCCAATCCATTAACTGGAATGATGCTGTTCAGCCTCAAGTTTTCTTAGTACTAAAGAATTACAGAAGAAATGGACAAAGCCCTGTAAAGCATCTTATGTCCTCCTTAACAATACAGGAAGAATTTCTGCTGATTGTGATTCAGAGTTTCTGGCTAACAGCCAGACACAGTACTTAGCACTTTTGATTTGCATATATAGGCCTACAAGTTAGATAACCTCCATCAAAATTTCATACAGCAGATTATATGCAAAACCAGTGCACAGATACTCATTTCCCATGTAGTCAGTCCTGCAAATTAACATAGCGAAGTACAAATAGGCTTCAAGAGGAGTCTGCTTTTCATTTCCTTTTCCAGTATGCGTAATGCAGTGCATTAGCTAAAAGAGCATTTAAAGGAGGCAGAGGCATAATTCTACCAGATATGTGTGGGCACAAGAACAAAAAGTGTTTTCAGCAGTAAAAATCTGAAAATACTTCCATGTTCTTCCCAGTGAACTGGGAAGAATTCAGAGAGCTGATGAATTACAAACATGCTTTCTGTGAGCCTTCTCTATGCAATAATCTCAGAATTTGTTCCTTGGCATAGAGTGTGTTGGGTCTCAGACAGCACAGCAGTCAGTAACAACACTTTCCTTCTGGTGCAAAGCGGGTGAGACTGACCCAAAACACCAGCCTGTTACTGCATATTGGTGCAGAGGTAAAAAGAGATGAGGTTTCCAAAAGGAATCATAGGCACTTGATTCCAGGATGCTCCTTAAGATCTCAAAGAAAATGATTTTTGCATGTTTAGTTTCAAATTTATTATGCTGCAAAGTGTTGGTGGTAAGGTGACCCAGAGCATACTTGTGTTAGTGTTCCTCCACTTGACCTCTTGCCCAAGGCCAGTGGCTACATTCTGCTTAGGGCAAGCAAAATTGAACCATCCAGGACTATTTCCTGCATAAAACCATTCAAACATGACTTCTCACATGGTATCAACTAATAACAGCAGAGTACCAGAAATCACATTATGTGTGGAGAACCAACGAGAAGGTGGTCCTTTATGGATGAGACACAGGGGTGAATAAAAAAGGAAGAAATCCCAGAAAAATAAGAAACCTTCACCATGGATCCCAGAGGTTAAGAATACACACTGAAACTTTGCTTTCCTACACAGCCAGGCAGGACCTATGGAGATCACAACATGTGTGCAATAAGATTCAAAGATCAGAAAAGCATGAGAGGTGAATCACAACTTCTCATTGTTTTCATAAATAAAATCTCTATCACTTGTACTAAGAGCAGAGTCTTTCCAAATTACTCTTTCTTGCAACAGTGCCAACACATTCTCTAACCCCCAGCTAGCTATTCTGTCTAATCAAGGTGCTGTAGAAATTGTTTTTATGCTTCTCTATGCACAACGAGCAGAGGCAAGCATGATGTGCATTGATGTGGATCCAAGATGCCATCTCCCCAGCACAAAAGGTGACATGTGGGAAAGGTTGTTCAGAAACAGTTCTTTCATTGCCACGGGCAAACGGGACGGTGCCTGGGCACAGGCCTGAGCACTGCCCCGTGACTGTCCAGATTGTTAAACTGTTCACACATTCTCTGCAGAGTTTTGGCTCTGGCCAACTACAGCCCTTCAAGACACTGCCAAGGCATGCTTCAGGCATTAACACCAGTCAGGGATCATTCCCAGTGGGAAGACTGGACATGGCCGCTCAGCCTCAGAGATAAGAGTTCTACTACAAGCCTTGCTGTACTGGCTGGCCTCAGGGCAGGCAAGCCATCTGAGGTCTGTGTCCTGCACCTGTGCCAAGAGGGTGGAAATGGTAGATCCTGGCTTTGGCACGTGCCTGAGCTCTACTAACAGAACTGAAGTTGCTCCTCAGACTTTTCAAGGCCTGTCAGCAGACTGCTTCCACAGGAAGAGGCAAACACAACATCCCAGTATACTACTACTGTTTTCAGCAGAAATTGAGTGACACAAGGAGGAACACTCTTCGCATTGCACTGAAGGGTATCACGTTGAAGGTAGCAAGGGTCATAATTATTAGCAAATGATTCTGACACATGAATGGCAATGGATACATCCAGTTAAAGACTGCAGATTGCACGTTACCATAGCAACAAAGGAATTCCAAAAGTAGCATGTATTTATTAAGGTGCAAATTGAACACATTTCATTTTTCAACTAAATCTGAGATTCTAAAGCCAGGAGAATAGTTTTAAATGTCTCTAACAGTGTTAGAAAAACACTGCAGGGAAGGTTTATGGTAAGACAATTTCACATCAGGAAGAACTTTTGTTTTGAAATATCTCAAAAATTCCATTCTTTATCTTTCTAAGATGATGGTGTAAAATCTTATCAGAAGAGTTTTAGAAGCAACAAGTATCTGGAGATGATTCTAGAACAGAGCTCCCAACAGATGCTAATTAGTGTGATTCCGTGTGGCTTCACTGAGATTATTATTTTTTCTCAATTAAAATTTTGACTATGTCATTATGCAAAGTACCTGGACTTCAGAATCTTAAATGAAAAATGAAAAGCTAACATGTATAGGCTCAGCAGATAAATATAGGATAAAAAGCAAGTTAAAGAAAAGGAATGGCTCAGGGACAAATTCTGGGTGTTGAAGATAAAAGACAAAACAAAAAGAAATCATTAATTGCTTTATGTAACTTACGAAGAGGTTATAATGTTTCCAGGTAGGGCATGAAATAACATGAAAAGCAGAAGGTACTGTTAACAAAAATCTTCATGGATATGCAATAAGAGTATTTTCTACTGAATGACCCCCATAAATGCAAAACTCCCAAAACCCATGAAAAAATAGTTCTTACCTTTGTAACTGGAAACTCATAGGTCCCCATTTTGGGCCACCTTTCAACCAAATGTCAGTCTTTCCAGCTCTCCAGGTACTCAGCACTGCAGGAAGAGCACGGAGACCAACAGTCTGGATTTTATGTCTAAGTCAAATTGACTTCCCCACCTGTGCTGTTTACTCCTAGTTTGGCAATCAGCTTACAGAGTTAAACAAACAGAAGCACCAGCAGGAATATCGCTTGGTTTAGTAAATGAGGACACAGTCAGAAGCTCACACAGAGTGATTTGGGAAGTGTGGAAGACAGTAGAAGGATCAATGCAGTGCATGTGCCTGCAGGAATAATAAAGGGATGTGACACAAAAGATCTGCTTGGAAAGAACAGATGTCAAGGTCATATCCATTACTACAGACCAAGGAAGTCACACTTCCAAGGGTAAGCAATAAGGACTGCCAAGAATCAATGCAGAAAGCTCTCCAAGCTGGAATATGTGACAGACAGCTGCCAACCAGACTGAAAGAAAGGTAGTTTCTTTGTAAAAATCTCACAAAATAGTATGTAAAGTTCTACAGCATCCTGATGCCAGGCCCAAGAGCTCCTCACCTGCAGCCTAACAGCAAACCTGAGGAGGGGGCATGTGCTTGAGCCATAACTTAGAGACAAAGATCTTCAGGTGTTTGCTTAAGCAGGAGAATTGGTGGAAGTTAAATGACTGAAAGGACTGTAGTATCCCCCTAGCTTCACTAATTTTTGTGTGTAGTGAGATGACAGGACTAAGGCTAAGCACAGGGCCTCATCTTCTCCTCTTCCAGCACCTTTCCCTACACAGACAGCAGCTAGATCTGGCAATGCCTGATGTTGTGTTACTAAAATCCTGTGACAAAGCAGACCTTCTAATGTGAAAAAGCAATACTGTTGTACAACAGAAGACTATAATCAGTAAGAGCTTGTAGGATAGGGAAAAAACCTACTTACTAGAGGAGAATTAATAGTGGGAAGAAGACCAAAACAAGAAAATTACTATCCTCTATCAGGTGAGTTGCAAACAGCTTCTGCATCTGTTTCTGCAAATGCCTCTGCAAGCTGCCCAGATAACAGGAAATGTATACAGTCTTCTTTTTAAATACAAGTGTATTTTCCTTTGTTTTCTCGTATACATCAACATGTGGGTGGGAAATGTGGGAGGCTTTCTAATCTGAATGAAATATGTTCATTATGCCTCAGCATTACTGTGGTCCACACAAGGCTCATTTTCACTGGGAGATGATCATGAGGTGAGGGGGCCCAAGGGTCTCAGTGCTCCACTCCACTGTATGCTGGTAAGCAGTTATGGGACCACAACAGCTTGGATGAAAGGAGGGAGACAGAAGTCATTTTCCAGTCAAATTTCTTCCTGCCCATGTCACGTGGAAGAGTTAATTTTTAATTGCACAGTAGTAAGTTCTAGTGATCATTATTCTATTATCTGAGCTGATAGTAGAATTATAAGTTATTCAGAATTGTCAGAATTATGAATATTTTAACTGATATTTAATATCTAGGAGATAATGGCAAGTAGTTTGTGCCTGGCAATTCCAAATCAGAACAGTAAAACATCTGTATTTTGGCTAGCATATACTACAGAGTAATTAAAGACTGTGTAACTAATTAAGACTATAGGAGAACCATCCATATGTAAAAATCACCACAAACAGGTCTAATTTTATATTGAAGGCAATGCCAAAGTAAAGATACAGAATTGCTAATATGCAGACATAAGCATATGTGGCATATATAGCTCAAACCTGTCTCAAATATTCCATAGAATATTGGCCTCAAAGTAACTATATTTTCTAGAGAGGAAGAAGCATTGATAGCTTTGGCTGGAAGCAGGCCATTAATTACTAAAGTTGGGGCTAATCCTGCAATCTTATCATAACAGAAATTCTGTTTTTATCAGGACTTCAGGATCCGTATTAAACAAATATTATCTCACTGCCAAAATAAAATGCAAAGTACTTGGTACAATGTGTTTTAATGGAATATTCAGATTTGTTATTCAGATGCCACTCTAAAGCACTTGATATTCAGAATTCACTTTTCGGTATGTGGACTAATAATTACATTATTCTTCAAATTCCCAGGGTCAGCTGTCATTCAACTCAGCAGCAAGATTGGCTCCTGGGACTAGAAACTTGGACATTTCATTTTAAGTTGAGATGAAGGGACAACTTTTCCCATTCATCGATCTGATAGCAACCCTCCAGCAAAAGGCTTTGTCCTACCAGAACAGAGATGTCCCAAGAAATTAAGGCAACTTCAGGAAAAATCCTTTTAGTACTTTCTGCTCATTAGCACTAAAAGAGAAACTGAGGAAATCCCAATACCCTATGAAGTATATAACGAAGTTCATACAAACAATTACCATCAAGTCACACAAAATTACAGCCTCAGTGGCACTGCTGAGTGAAGGATTTCATTCTCTTATCTGTTAAAAATTATGTTTCTCATTAATTCCTTTCACAGTAAAGCTGCTTCATTATTTATCTTCTGGGTAAACTATTACTAACACAGTTGATCCCAAGTACAGTATGCTGGTTTTCCCTTTAATATCTACTAAAAGGGACCAGATATTTCAAGTCACAAAAGCCAAATTAAAACAAACCCCTAAAACTGAAGAGTTGCTCTAAGCAAATAAAAAGCTCTTGGTATCAAAGCATTGCTGGGCAGGAGGAAAGATATTTTTTTAGTTGAAGAAAACGGGAGCGCACCGGAGTTACAGAGTTATAAGCTCTTTCAGAAAGCATCAGCCTGACTCTGAAGGTTTTCTCAGCTCCAACTCAAATCAATTAAGCTGAAGGCTGAAGTTGATACAAGAACAAATAAAAAAATGGGGCATGTATACATTTAGTCCAGGAATTAGAAGTTTCTTATATACAAAAGTAAGCAACTTCTGGAATGGATTTTCAATGAGAAACTGGAGGAAGAAAAGTAACTGCAATATATTAGTGAAAAGGATTATATACAATATGATATGGGCAATAACAGGTGATTGGAATATGTTCCCATGCAGCATGTAAACAACAGTGTCAGAATTAGACCCAACAAGGTGTGACTATCAGAAGATTAGTGTCAGATTCCCAGTTGGAGTCCACAACTGACTCTGCCCTGCCATTCTATTATTCAAATATAGCCTGCAACTTGCAGTTTATTTGAGGGGGAAAAAAAATGTAAACCTAAAATCTTGGCGCTCTTAAGCTAGAAAGCCTATGTTGAAAGCAACACAGATTAGCTCATCTATGAAACTCATTTTGAGTAATAAACTGAAATTAAAGAATTCACTTAATTGGGTGAAAGAATTCCCTCACAATAATGTGGATAGAAGCTAAACTATTGAAACATTCAAAATCATGGAATCATAGAATGCTTTGGATTGGAAGGGAGCTCAAAGATTATCTAGTTCCAACCCCCTGCCACAGGCACTCTCACTGGATCAGGTCCCCCAAAGGCACATCCAACCTGGCCTTAAGTGCCTCCAGGAATGGGGCTTTCACAACCTCTCTGGGCAACCTGTGCCAGGGCCTCACCACCCTCATAGTAAAGAATTTCTTCCTAACATCTAATCTAACCCTGCCCTCTTTCAGTTTGAAGCCATTGCCCCTTGTCCTATCACTGCAATCCCTGATGAACAGTCCCTCTCCCACTTTCTGGTCCTGTAGGACCCCCTTAAGTATTGGTATGCTGCAGTTAGGTCACATGGAGCCTTCTCTTCTCTAAGCTGAACAAGCCCAACTCTTGCAGCCTGTCTTCATAGGAGAGGTGCTTCAGCCCCCTGATCATCTTCGTGACCTCCTCTGCACTCACTCCAACAGCTCTACATCTTTCCTGTACTGAGGACCCCAAAGGTAGACACAGCACTGCAGGTGAGGTCTCACCAGAGCAGAGTAGAGGGGCAGAATCACCTCTCTTGACCTGCTGCTCAGGTTGTTTTTGTTGCAGCCCAGGATACAGTTGGCTTTCTGGGCACGTTGCCGGCTCATGTTGAACTTTACATCAATCAACACTCCCAAATCCTTCTCCTCAGAGCTGCTCTCAATCCATTCTCCTCCCAGCCTGTAGTTGTTCTTGGGATTGTGCCAACCCATACGCAGGACCTTGCACTTGACCTTGTTAACTTCATACAGTTTTTACAGNTCAGACCTCTGAAGTTTTTCCAGAATATATGTGTTTGCCCATAAGGAAAAGTGAGTTCTCCCAAATTCACTGGGAAAGGGAAGAGTGCCTCATTTTACCAAAGTCCTACAGATTGTGAGATAGTTCTGGATATTATGAGATGCTTTCAGAGGTCTTGGCACCTCCTCGAAGTACCATTAAGCCAAAGAAGGTGTGGCACCACCACAAGCATAGCAACTCAAAATGAACTTGCAACCAAACATCAATTAGCCCAATAAGTATTACTATAGCAAAAGTAAGTATTTTTGTAATACTATTATAGGGAAAAAATAGTCCTGTGGTATGAAATCTGTGGAAGTTAAATACGTACAGGGCACAAGGCAATTCTAGTTGGAGGAAAAGGAGTATAATCAGTGAATTACCAAAAAAACCCCTAAACCACACAAGTTAAGGAAGGCAAACAAGGGTGGAGACCAAATCCAGTCTCAGGTGCCACTAGACATGGAAGTCTCAGGCTCCATGCCCTCTGCTGCTAGACAAGAGCCTTGTCCTCTTTGTCCCGCCAGAACATTGCAAGTCACCGAGGGCTGCTCCTCCGAGTCAAATGTCATGGGCAAGCTTCAGTTTTATAGTGGTTTGCAGACAGGGTTCTGTAAATGCTGAGGACTTTGTGGAGCCCTCAGAAACTTCCTGAAATCAAATGCTGAACTTGTCTCTCATGAGTAACACAAAACCACAAGCCAGTCTTTTCATGTGCCTTTATCGCATTAGATCTTCAGCATTTTTGTAGCCTTACAATAAGCCAACGTAAACCTATTTTTCATGCACTACCATTAGCCTATAAAATTAGCATTTTCTCCTTCATTAGACTGAAGAATTTTGGGGCCCTTGGTGATAAACGTTGATAATCATTGCTCAACATTTTAAAATGTGCCTATTTAAACTTGCTACGAGTTTTCTGCAGGGTTTTTTTAGTGTCCCTCCAAAGTGTTTGCATGCTTTCTGCAAAGAAAATAAATAGAACAAATATTATGGCACCACAAGTTGGTCAATTATTAGCCTCTGCATACCCAGATCACAGCCTTTCTCTACAAGGACACATGTTAATATGTAATAGAAGTGTATTTCAGTTCTTTTTTAATTGATTTTTCAGACTCATATTGCAATCTTCTAAAGTCAGCTGGAAAGTAAGCTGATTAAAGAGAGGCCTTTCAGAAAAATGAGCCATTAGCCACACATCATGAGAAATATAGCTGGAGCTAAACATGAAAATTATTTTCATTTTGTATCAGTCCCAGGCTGATGCATCACTTAAGTCTGGGAGAACTGTCCGTAACAGTCTTCAACTATAATTCTGACACTTCTCTGATCAGAGAGATGTAATAAATGTGGCAGGCCAATTTCCAACCCACTTTTTCAGGGTTCTGGTGCCTACTACAGCTGTGTCTATTCACTGTGAAGGTGTGACTGCAATTTAATATACAATCACCACTTGAGGATGCAGAAATGGTAACAGTAGGGAAACTGCAAACAAGTTTAATCTGATTTTGCAGATAGAAAGTGACGTGGCAGGGAACCCAAAATAGCCAGCACACAGAACAATCAACATTTCTGGGGCTATGTTCACACAACTAGGAAAATATGACAGAGAAAGGTTTTCTTCTGAGACAGACTAAGGCAAGTCAGGTATGTGAACCAAAACGTTCCCAAAATATAACCACAGATAGAAATGACCAGAGAAGAAAATAAGCAGAATATTATGGAACAGTAGCCAGAGAATAGCAAACTGACTCACACAGCCTGAAGACAGAGACTGACCCAAGGAACCAGAGAGCAAAAAGCAGTCTGGAGTCCCCTGGCTCACTGGAGGACATTTGATAAGATAAACATATCAGAACAGTCCAATTCAGCTTTCAACAAACTGCCTGAACTTTGGACTCTTGTGTCAGACATGGGCAGTTTTAATGCAAGGAGGACTGCATTACAGGTCATCATACCGTGCTGAGACCACGCTTATTCTGTACCAATTTCAGTCTTACAGAGGCAAAAACACCTGTAAAAGGTTACACTAGAGGTATAACGGTATGAGGACTTCACTCCTACATACAACCCTACACACAAAACCAAACAACTCCCGGGTGGTACATTCAGTATATCTAGGGGCTAAACTCTCCCATCTCTTCACTAAGCAGAGGTGTGAGAGGCTCAGGAGGAAAAAGGCCCTGTCACTAACAGTTCCTGAAAATATATTTCTAGAAACTATAATTCCCAGTTTTGTCATCCATTTATCTTCAAGTATCACATTTTGATTGCTAAAAATGAGCTAACTTTAGCTGCATCTTCAAATTTTATTATAATTATTCTGAATTACACATTCGTTTTTCGTAAGTTATAATTTTCAAAATTTAGCACCCTGTCTGAAGGAACCTGTAAAGGAAAAAAAGCAACTCAAAACCAATTCAGAACTGAAGCCAGGAATGTGTTTGAATCAAAGTGTACAACAGAAAAAATAATTAGGCATTTAAAAGGGTGTAGTGTACAGAAACAACCTGATCTCCTTCATTAACGTGAACCTGAGTGTCTTAATGTAAGAGATAAGAAGGGAAAGTGTTTCTAGGTGTAGGTGACAGTCTGCTTTAGGCTAGAACAGTCATTCCAGGAGACTCAGTAACCTCTTTATCAGTAGAACGTAAGAGGTGTAACACCAAAGTTTTCTAGGTGAACCAAGCCTGATATAGACAATGCAAATGAACGAGTCTGTCAGCCTCTTACTTGATGAGATGTTGAAGCAGCCAAGAAAGGGCTTTGTTGGCAAACATAATCTTAGGGAGTCATCTTATATCTTTTTGTAATTTTCTCCATTATTGAAAAACTTGTGTTCTTAAGTATTGTTTTATCCCAAAATCTTCTCCAGGGATAGAGTAGATTCTACTCTACACATCTGACATGAATACAGCACTCCTTTCAGCATCATGAACCTATTACTTGGTGGGTAAACAGCAAACTCCTGGCATACTTATTGCACACCACTTGTGGGACTCCCACAAGTCACAAGGAGGATCTACAACTGAGCTGCAAGGTCTGAGCCACCAGCAGACAGCCCAAGTTCCTGGTATGAAAAGCAGCACTTGCTGAGCAAGTTTTATTTAGTCCAATCTCCTTGGCAAGTAATGGAGCGGTTGGAGAATTATAGGGTCACTGCTGCAATGCTATTTTTTAAGCTGACAATCTAAATTACATCACAATTCGTACAGATGAGACTCTCTAATGTTACATATCTCATGTTATACATTAGCAAGATGCAGGTGGATCTAATTAGATCCAGAAACTTGAAAGGAAAACCAAAAAGTTTGCAATTGTCTGAGTAAATCTAGGACAGAAGCCTGAATGCCACAAATGCTTTTCTGTTTATATTGTCTTGCTCATCTGCAGTTTGGGGTGGGTCCACATGCTTTATGGAGTTTGTTTTTAATTTTGCTCCCTCTGAAAAAAAAATCTATATATAAAGGTGGAAACCTGAGATGCATGTTTCTTTTAGCAGTATGGACTTTAACCTGGCCATCCAGTGCATGCACACATGCTAGTAAAGGGTGAAGCTTCTATCTCCTACCAATTGTGAGGAAAACCTCAAGAATTTAGCCAGTATAGAAAGTCAGATGTGCAAGGAACCTGGAATAAGAATTCCAAGACCTCCATATTAGCTTAAATGCCTCCTAATGGCAATCTGAAGGCCAACACTGTTAAGTAAGTTAATGATTAACTTTATTAATATGCTTATCAATTATAAATTTTATTAATTATTTTTTACATAAGGAAATAAAAGCAGGTCAAGACTTACACACAAACACCTGTCTTGGTACCCTAAATTGGGTGATGTATCTGCGACTGTACACATTCTCTATCTTCCAGCCAGGAAGAAACCAAACTAGCAAAATAACTGAGATGTCCACCAGCAGTTTTCTTACAAGCTATTAGAGGATGTCTACTGCAGAATCATTTAAGACCCACCTTTAGAAAGTGTGCTCACAGCTTTGGGTAAAGGAAGTGGGAGCTGCAGCAGGTCAGGTTATATCTCCTTGTCCCCTGTACTCACAGCAGGGACTCGGTCCTCAACAGTTCATTCCCCTCACTAATGGTAGTGGTCTGTGGCAAGAACAAAGGCAGCAACAGACTCCTCCCATGTGGGAATTCGCCCAAGAAAGATCTTACTGGGGTTAAGTTCTATGCTACTGTTTTCTCATTTGTTACCTAGGACTTGTAAATCCTCCCTATTTCAAAGGGCTGTGGAATGATAAAGGGTTTAACACAGATACATTGCAGTAATAACATAACACATTATATATCCATGAAACATTCTCTGGGAACCTACCAGAATTGGACACAAGTAGTTTAAAAAGCCATAGCTGGAAAAGCCAAGCTGTCTTTTCCTTCTGTTCTGAGTCAGCTTTGGCAGGAAGAGATATTCTGCAGAAAGCACACAATAATATTCTGCTTTCAAATGCGGAAGAGAGTAAGAACTGCTACAAGAATATTACATTATAAAAGGATCATCTGAGAAAGCATGTCTAGTGGTTTACACAAATTCGACTGACCTTACAGTGCGGGGTATTTCCTAGATAGCATGTAAAACACCAATGATCTAGTATCTGCCAACAGATAAGCATTTAATTCCAGGTGAATACTTTTGTCTGTGGCTGAAGTCAGAGGAGCTTACTGTGTACACAAAAGCATGGTCATTGTAGTTCAGTGATACCATGAGACTTTTGGATCTTGACTTTCAGAGCCATTCAGCATACCATAGTGCTCCAAGAGCAACCTGTAGCACCTAGGGACAGGCAGCTAAATAATTTAAAAATTAGGCCCTTAACACCATATTGGGCTGGGCCCTTATGGCTTAAAGTCTGCACGACAGGGCAATGTGTATTACCATCACTCTATGGGAATTTCTCTCCTCTGCCTGCTTTTGCCAACGATGTTGGCTAGTGAGGACTGCTGTGTAAATGAAAGCAATATCCCACAGCCTACCCTCTCACTTCCAATCCCTCATCCCTAGAACATGCAGATTTAAAGCAACTTTTGTGCAATACACAAAATAAAGCAGCTGGCTGCCCAGAAGACCTCACCCAAGACAAAACAGTAACAGTCCTTCAGTTAATCTATCTCCTTGGCTCAAGCTGAGGCCAAGGAATCCAGAGCCTCCCAGACTTCTGGGAAGCACACAAATATCTGAAAATGCCATAGGTCAAACCATCTAATGCTTCTTTGCTGTCCCTGATCCATAGCTGTTAGGGAACTGCTAGCTCTCAGGCTATTGCAGATACGCTGGTGGCAGCACTAGCTGGCAGGATGCTGTCACTCCTAAGATTGAGCTGTTCCTCTTTACACAGCAAAACTGAAATCACCTCCCAGATTACATTCCAGAAAAGGCCAGGTAGCTGAACTTGCCCCTCTGTAAAAAAGGGTGGAGGAATATAATAAGGCAAACAGGAATGTGAGCATACTTTGTGGAAGGTTTTTTGTTCTTGTTTAGCTAAATACTTTTGTTTTCTTGGAAGCAAAGAAATAGCCTTGGGCTAATACCCGCAGATTAAATTGTGAAGTTGATCACTATCAGAAGTACTTTGTGACCTAAAATGAAGCTCTGAGTAATCGCCACTAGTGGCAATAAGGAAACTGAAGAATTAATCTTCCTTAACCCATGACAGTGACATTGTCAGAGTACCCAAACTTAAGTCCCACTTTAACAGCTTAAATAGTTTTTACCTTGCACATTCTGGCTTTCTTTACAGGAGTGGATTTCACTGTTATACAACGTGAGTGGATGGCAGTGTACTAGCAACACTCTCCACATTTCTCTGCTGTTAGCAGCAACTACTCTTACCATTCCAGCCCTGTGATTCACTCACTTATATGGATCTCTATTACTAGAAAATCAGAAAATCTCACCAACTTACTTCCCAACACTCCTTATCTCCCTTTCCTGCAAGTCAAGAGCATCTTGTTATTCTCATTAAAGAGCTGAGGAATGAAGGCATGGTGAGAAGTGATTTGTATATGACAGCCGGCAGTCTAAGAAGAAACCCTGGTTGGAAGCCAAACCAGATGACCACGTTTGAACCAAATTGAACTAAATTAAATAAAGGTTTTCTGCAGCACTCAGCACGATGTTATTTATGCCTTGAAATAGCATATCAGTTTTCCAGATCTTCCTGTCCAATTATTTACAGGCTTGGTCCAACAGAGATAACATACAGAACCTGGCTGTCAAAAGATCTGCTGCCAGCTGCAGTCACCTGCAGGGACTGGGAAGAAAGACATGTCTGATGATAGCATCAAGACTTTGGCTGAGACTGTTAAGCTTCATAAAGCTGTCATTGTTTGAAAAGTGATGTCTGTTCCTTCTGCATCATGATGGAACCAGCAATGATCCATCCCTTGGATTTTACCCAAGGAAAGGCCAAAGAGAAACATGAAAAACAAAGGAAATGAGCAGACCGCTGTTGCCTGCCTCTGCCCCCAACTACATCCCACACGAGCTCAGTTTGTTGTTTTGGCAGAAGAGCAGGCACTGAATAAGCAAGAAAAGCTGAAACTGGCAGAACAGTCAGAAAAGTATTTAAAGTTGTTTATGTATGAATGATTGCAGGGTGGGAAGGGCAGACATCTTCTGTTTGGATAGATCAGGTAAAGCCCTGGGGGCAGTGCTGAAAACAGAGCCCTTTGCAATCAGATGAGTAACATGATCCTGGACTGCTTTCTCTTTTCTCTCTGTGCAGGCTCCAAGTTACACTACAGCTTTGCCTTGGAGTTCTACAGAACATTGCATTCGCAGGCATTTGTTAAATCCTGCTATAGCCCAGAGGATGCCTACCACTTTAATCCTCTTTATTAACAACTCTCAAATTCTCTATGTTGTAGCCAAGATTTGCTTCCCAACTCTCAGTCTAAAGAGGCCTTGGCATATTTATATGGTATATTTACCTCCCTCTGATTTCACTGCAGTGGTGACCTATAGGGGAGGGACAGGTCCATCACTAGTAATATAGGTGTGACATCAACGGTTATCTTAATTGCATTCGAATTCTGAGGAGTAAAGAGGGAGCCAGTCTAAATGCAGTGCCCATTTTGCACAGGTAATAATCTGACTGAGAAACTGCTGTTATATGAAATGTTCACTGTTGCCTTCACGGTGAGGATTACACCCTTTGTAAACGCAGCCACTGTGGGGCAGCAACACATAAGCATTCATCAACACACATGAAATGAAAGTGTGCTTTGTATCTCCCAGGGTCCTGATAGGACTGGCTAAAGTTCTCTGGACAAGGGAGCTGATGCAAAGCTTTGCTGCAAGCATAATTTCTCAACTGGGGTGACTTAGTGACTTAGGAACCACAACAGTTTTTGAAGGTAATATTGAGATAGAGAAGCACCAAAACTGCTTTACGTAGTTTGTATGTCTGTTCTGAGAGACGTTGTCAACAACTTGTAGCTTGAGGATGTTTGAACTTCATTTGTGCACGGTGCCAAATTATATGTTCTCAGGAGGATCACGCCTACATGCAAACAGGCAAGTTGCTATTTGCTTTTGCCATTTTCCCAGAGGAAACGATGGTGCCAGACAAGTGTGAGCAGACCAACCTCATACAATATGTCTGGCTTTGTGGTTTGAAACTCTGGAAGTAGAAATGACAAGCACTCCCACTACACTTTGTGTAATTGCCCAGGAAAGCAGAAGGCTGATGCTAATCCAGGAGAGTATGAGAACCCCTTCCCCAAATCAACTCTCCTGGAGCAGGCACGCAAGGATGTTCTAAATCTGAATCAAGGTTTTACTGGAATTTCTCACCGTTTCTCATTGCCCTGGATTCTTAAAGCATCTGCACTCAGCCTAAAGGTAGATTTGGCCCAGAGTTGAAGAATGGAGATTGTAAGTGATACCAGCTTGATAATAAACTAGTTGAGCTCATAACCATCACTTTGAGACGTAAGTAAAACAATATAGAAGCTATCTTTTTACAGCTGGGATTCTTGCCATCAAAATTAAGGCAAAGGGATTATTAAACTGGTTTGGGTAAACCACGGAAAATCCTCTCTACTTACTTCCTAAAACCAGGAAATCAGATGTTACATTCTGGTTTTGTGCCAGATCTCTGAGATTAAATACAACCATGCCTTTATATACTGTGACAGCTTTTCTCCTGTCTTGTAATTATTTGAGAGATTTTTCTGAGTTGAAATACATTCAATAATTAATATTAGTTTTATTTAGTAAGTTGGTTCCTGAGCAACAAAACAATCCATTTTAGCTTGTCTTTGCAATACATAATGCAAGAATTTTCTAAACTTTCTTTGCCCTCTAAACATAAATCACAGAAGCAAAACCTTTAGTTCAATCAAAATTTGTACCTCTTGCTTGACTTCTGCATAAATCGTCTTGCTATGTCAAATAAGCAGATGAAATAGATTCACTTAATGAGCCTGGATAAGAGTAACAAAAGAAGAAAAACTAAACCAAAATATCACAATAATTGAAATCAGATCCTTGGTAGGTGTCAAGATATGAGAAGTAGGCATTGAAAAAATATCTTTAGATATGGCCCACAGAGGTAGGAGTTATTCATTCTAAAGGTAAATCAATGCTACAGGCTGCTATAGAAAGAACTAGCTGTGTAGAGCTCTCTGCAGGTTAATTGATCTTTTTTTTTGCAAGTTGAAGAGACAACTTGAGACAGTAAAGAAACTACATGTCTCCTCGTTCAGCGCACCATGACTTCTGAAGACTTTATAGTTCTGGCTATAAAAATTAGCAGGGTGAAGAGCTGCCCAGTTGTCTCCCAGGTTGATGTGACAGATGGTTGCTGTACCAGGCAAGAATCATATACTTACTCAGGTGGGAAGGACATCACAAAGAGCTCGAGAGCTACATACGTCTGCCTTTTATGCTACCCACCATTGGGTTAGACTGGCTTTCTAATAGGGCATTAAAAATATTGCTAATCTCTGACTTTTTTTTTGTCCCTTTAATCTTCTCTATGGGGCATTATGAGATAGAAACGAAGTTTTGTGTTTGTGTTTTGTTTTGGTGAGGTTTAGGTGGTAAATCTGTTTTAAGTACATATTCATACAAAACAGAAAGAAAATTTCTGAAGAATTTAGCTAAAAAGACTTTTGAGATGTAGTCAGTAAACACCTCACACACATGGAGAAAGAATTACTTTTTTTTGGTTTTGACTAGTATGGGAAGTTGCAAAGCATTAAAGAGGACTGACTTGATTTTGAAAAAGAATATATGTAATGTTGGTCACCAGTACCTCTTTGAAAGATAAACTAATAGCAAAATTTGATAGGGCTGTACATGACTGGATACAAGAAGCACACATCTCTTTTAGCTTCCAGT
>VZTU01008894.1:288339-309052 GCA_013400835.1 Zapornia atra
GAAAATGCTTTCATTAGTAAATGACTGGAAAAATGCCAAATCACTTTTGGTGAATTTTTTTAACATGAACAGAAAGCATACCTAGAAAACTTAGGTCCAAATGTGATATAGAAAATGAGCAAAGGAATTTTTAGAGTTGAAATTGATGTGCAACTTAATGATCAATTTCTCTGACATTGCTGTGGTCTAATCCATTGACACTCTCATGAAAAATGCCTTAGAAATACACAAATTGATTATACTTCTCTAATGAGTCACAGTAAAATGTCTTGTTTATGCTGCCAAATCCATGGACTCATATAGATCATGCATCAGCTGGAAAAAGAAAATAAAAAAGCATGATATGAACAATCCCCTAAACAGAAAAATAGATGGGTGCTCTGGAGACAGTGTTATGCTGTCAGATAAGAAATAACCTTGCCTAGGACCCCCTCAAATTAGCCTGCTGTCGCAGAGAAGCTTGTGTTTGTTACTCCCTTCCCACTTAGGACTTGGGAGCAGTCCTCAGCAACAAAGCGTTAAGTTTCAGGCTCAGCGTTTTATTGTTCGCTGAGGATGAAGACACCAACTGGATTTGACTGCTACTGCAGTAAATGTGTTTTCACTATGTAACCTTGCACTGCCTCCTTAGTGCCCACTCTTCTGGAAAAAAAAGGTGAGTGAGCGTTCTTCTGTTCAGCTGTTCACATAGAAGTGTGTCTTACCTCATTATTTTGCATGCAGCTGTATTTTTGCTGTTATTTTGGCGAGCTTTGCAGGCATAAAATGCAAGGAACAGCTAAGTAGATTTTAAACATTTAGAAAAGGTATTAAGCAGCTTAGTTGTGTGTGTTTGACCTTGTAAGCTCTCCTACATTTTGCATCTGCATATAGTGCTGGTGGGTTGTTAAACGAACGTTTAGATACATAGATCTGTAACGAGAGAGGTGTATGCATTGGAAGAAGTTGTCAGTGTGGGTGTTTTAATCTTGCTGTTTTCTAAGCTGTATGTGGAAGGAGGGCTGTATTACAAATCACACGCAGCTTTGGAGACAGACCGTGAACGTTCTGGCTTCCCCCAGAGCTGGTTTTGCTAGTGACAAGGACATCTCGCTGTTTCAGTTGGAAGAAAGTATTTATTAGCAGTGAAAAGGAAGAAGGGATTTTTAAGACCCCGTGAATGGTATGACATGTATTTATATGCCAGATGGCTTAAAGTAACATCCAGCCAAGCAGACCTATGGTGCAATGTTTGTTAGGGGGACAGATGAGAAAACTCTGTGCATATAATTGTGCTTTGGGAAACAAGTAGCTTTTTTTGGGGGGTGGGGGGAAGAGGAGGAGGGGAATGAGGACACTGCAGCAGCATGAAACTCTCTACTGTATAGTGCTTATTTACCCAGTATTGAGCCCTAGGATTTTGGTAAGCTCATGTTTCTAATCCAAGTGTACTTGCTTTAATCAGACTGGACTATTATGTTACTTTTCTTGATGCAATGTTGTACCACTGGTTGTAACTAGAAGGAGTGTTCTTTGTTGTTTGTTAACATGAGATCCTGACTCTTAGGAAGTTTTCTTTCCAAAACTTGTAACTGCTTTTCACATTAAAATTGTATCCTTAAATGAAAGCCCGTGTGAAACACTCTGGCTCCTTGTTGAGGAGGAGTGTGCAGGGAGAAAGGTATCTACCATCAGTAAGGAAAAAAATAAATCTAGTATGTTCTGTTGTTGACAAAAAAGTGAAAGATGTTATCGCAGACAATACTTCAATGTTTCTTCAAGGAAGGACTTGAAATGGAGGTGGATCAAGAAGGAATATCACGTTTTTAATATAGAAATGCTAAAATGCTAATATTCACTCTGATATGGCAGCCTGCTTAGTAAGGCTTTTTTACTGGAGTTGAGAAATTCCAAAAAAGCTTGATAAGCAGACTTATGTTCCTAGAGGAGGTGTTCCAATATGTAGTTGACAGATTTTAAAATTATAATATGCAATACTTGGACATCTCTGGTTATAGTCCAAAAAAAAAAAAAAAAAAAGAAATACAAATGAGTATAGAAGTGAGTCATTTGACAGTGGTAAAATATTGAGGGGTGAGAACCTAAAGACATAAAGAAGATGAATTTTTAAATTTTTCCTTTACACTTTCCAGACTTGGCATACTCATAGTATAGTTTCTTAGGTTTTTAACAACTCATGCAACTGGTCTATCTATGTGCCTTTATACAAGTAATTAATTTGTATTGGTATTTTAAGATTATTTATCTATAAAGTGTCTGTTTATATTAATTCCAGTCTGATTTGTTTTAGGTGGTATTATATGGATTGTATAGCTCTGCTGAAAGGACTAAACTGTTGGCTCTCAAAGCTTTTAAACTTGCATTTAGAAGTGACTTACAGAGGCTAATTAAAAATAGATCTTAGTGTGTCATCTCATTAAAATGAATGGGAACAGTGATCTTATGCAAGAGGACAGCTTGTGGTCCACAGTATATTTCTGTCAATGAGGGTTGCAATGACTGGAGTTATATCAGTCTTTAACTCTTTCATTCTCCCACCTTGCACCTCATTAAATAGCCTGGTTCTGTTTTCTTGATAATATCCTTGTAGGTAGCTTCAAGTTCTCTCCCAAAACCATCTCTTCTGCAGGCTGAAGAAGCCCAGTGTCCCCAGCATCTCCTCACAGTGCAAGTGTTCCAGCCAATGACTACCTTGGTGGCCTTCCACTGAACTCATCTGTCTTGCACTGGCAAATCCCAAGCTGGGTACTGTACTCTGCCTGTGGTCATAGGAGTGTTGGGGAAGGGGATGGGTGGGTGGTGCAGTTGCATCCCTCAGTCAGCTGGTTGTGCTCTTGCTGATAAGCTGTCATTGCTGCAAGGTCATACTGCTGGCTCCTGTTTAGCCAGACCTCCCAGGTCTTTCTCTGCAGAGCTGGTCCTGGGGCTGTGTCAGGGGACATGGCATGTGTCCTTGCTGAATGTCATGAGGTGGGCTCCTGTAGGCCCAGCCTGTCTTTACACAAGTAGTTGCCTGCTTATATTCTATCAAGGAGAGCCATTTAATTCATAAAGTACAAAGACCCATCTCTTCTGTAGTGACAAAAATTAACGGTTGTTTTAATTAAAAAGCAAACTGGCAGGTAGGTGCCATTTAGTGACAAAACAATTCAGTAGGAGCGTTTTTTTTATTGGGAGTTAAACTGGATTGGCACTTAGATTCTGGAGCACATGAAACAGTAAGCTTTTAGTTGGAAATAGCTCTGGGTTTTGTTCTGAATGTACGTTCAACGGTTGTGACGTGTGTTGGAGTCTGAAAGAAAAGCTGCCTAAGGTGTCCCTTTTTCATCCTGCCAGGCTATTAACTGTGACTCTTGCCTAAGTGTCACATCCTTTGCATTGGTTGCAATGTGGAGGATGCCTGGAAAAAAAAATTCTTATGGAAGTGCAGAAGCAACTGTGAATGGCATCTTTGTGTGGGGAGTTTATTACTGGAGTATTAATTCCTACTCTGGCTTCTGTTCAGCGTATCATTAATGCTGTTGTTTGCTAGTGATTCCACAATAAAATAGGAAAGACTGTTCATACTGGTGTTTGTTTTCGATGAGGAGCAATGGTAGCCATAACATCTTGGGTGTCCAGAAATATAGAAAGAATTAAGGCTATTAAGAGAGCAAAATGGCATTTGTAGGTAGTGTTACTTTATCTTCTTGGTGTTTTTCTCCCAAAAATAAATAACGAAGTAAAAAAACATACATAGAAGGTCATGCAGCAAATCATCCTAGTATTCTGTAGAAAGATAAAACTAGTTTAATGATTTTTAATTTAATTTTTTTTACTGGATTGATCTTTAAAAATGAAGATTATACATGTGTGTTCCTTGCCTTAATATAGGTCCAAAATACACAGGTAGTCTTGCAGGAAATCTGGTTAGTATGAGTTGTGTGTCTGTCTTCATTTTCTTCTTTTTTTTTTTTAAGGCAAAAAGCTGTTTTTGGAAAAACTACAAGCAGACTTGAAGGTTTTCTCCAATAATTCTTGCCTCTATTTCAAAAATCTTGAGATTAATCTGATCCTCTGTTTGACCTCTGACAAACATGAATTTTGGCACCTTCATAAAACATCTAGTCATACGGTGTGTTTACTAAACTGTTGAGGTTAATCCAAGCAGATGTCAGTGTTTAAGCAGTGGCAGGTCATAGACCCTGCAGATCCTTTACTCTTGAAGCCAAAATATTGTGAAATGTGGTTGGCATTTTTTTTTTAATTAAAAATACTGAAGGCTAACACATTGGCCGGTGTTGGAGCTGTGAACAGGTTACCAATGACAAGCTCTTCCAGGCTGTTGGGGAGAATAGAGCTGTATCATTGTTGGTCCAATTAGTAAATGAATGTAAATGCTACTATGTTTGATGTATACAAAATGAGTGTCACACTGGTATAAGGATGCTACAAGATGTTGATATGATATGGAAAGCAGTGTTCCACAGTAATTTCTGAAGCTCAAGTCTGGCAGGTAGGCTTCTGGAAGTGGTTTTCAGTTTTGCAATTGATTGACTTTCAGAGACTTTTACTAAGTTAATAAAATTTAACTTTCATAGTTCTCTTAAAAAAATAATTAAAAAATCAATGATTTACAACTTGTGCAAGGAACCGAGACTTCTGTACTGGAATTCATGGAAATTAGAGAGGAATATTTTACTCTAAGCATTTCTGGCATGTGGGTCTGCAAACTCAGTTCCAAGCCTTTGCCAAAGTCTGAAAACTGAGGCAATAAATATATGATAGTAAAAACAGAGCAGAAAGAGACTGAAAGGCAGAATATTTGGTTATAAATTCTCAGAATACTGAGTCTTGGTCTCTTCTTAGCTGATGCTGACAGAGGCAGCTTCTAAGATAAGTTTTTCCTTTCTTGGTCACCCCCCAGTTGCCTCCAAAATGGATTGTAATTTCCTGATGTAGGAGATGCTGCCACCTTGAATGATTTGTGCTTGTCATGTTGAAGTGTCTCTGTTCCTAAGAATACCAATGTGAACAGCCATAAACTCCATGTATTGCTACAATCTTTTGTCTGGGAACAAATGCTTGTAAAATAGTTAAAGGTGAAAGCTCCTGTATTGCTGAGGGAGAGGAAATGTCTTCTGGTTGTTCTGGATGTTCTTTACTACATGATTTCTTGGGAAAGAGAATCGCTTGAGATATTTTTGGGAACTTAGTTTTGTTAGCTGTGTTGTTTTTTGGACATGAAATGGGGAGACATGACAGACCCCTCAAGCCTAATTTCAAGCACCAGTAAAATATTTGAGGACCTGTATTGTGAAATAATTCTTGATATATTAAAATCATAGGTGTTTTTTTTTAATGCCAATTAGTATTTTTGTTTACATTTGAACAAATAGAAATTGATTGAAACGATACTGTCCAAATAGCAATTTATTGCTGTAACTCAGTGTTACAGTATTTATTGCATAGGTTAATATTATTCCTACAAGCCCATTGACATTGTTATCTGGATAATGAATTCTGCTGTTTTGATTTTGGTTATTTCTATCTAACTGTTCAAACCTGCTAGCTCTGCTTGCATTAGCAGAGCTTTATGGGTGTTGAGTTAAAAATATACATATTGCATGAGAAAAACAGATTATGTATCAGAGCTGAGAAAGATATTAATACTTTGGATTTGAAAGGCATCTCCTGTATTCATGAACAGCTTGTCTCCATTTAAAAGAAAAAAGTTGAAGGGGGAATAAAGGATTAAAAAAAGTTTGGTTTTGCTTAATTTTCAGAACCCTACTTGGGGAAACCAAATGAGGAAGGATGGATCTTTAAGACAATCATCAGGGTATTGTGCCCATGGATAGGCAGAGACAGTTGTTAGGCAAATTGGCAAAACGTGTTTCCTAGAAGACTCCACAGAACTGGAAAGCAAAGGAGACTGGACAGGGTAAGTTTATATTCACTGTATCTAGATGGCTTGCAGAAGAAAGACGTGGATAGGGAGATGGATGAGATAAAAATTGAGAGCCAAGTGGGTCCCTCTGTGAACTGAGTGTTTCCTCCTGGGTCCTTGTGACCAGGTGAAGTATTCTCTCCTCCCTCCCTCTGGTGGGTTTTGAAGTAGATATTTCTTTCATTGTGTGTATTGAAGTAGGTATTCTGTTGCATGCTGAAAGGAGTGAAGAAATACATGTTTCTTGGTGTAAGGAAGACCAAGCAGATGAGACCTTCTGTAAACAGATAGGGAGCAGCCTTGCATTCACAAGCCCTGGTCCTCATGAAGGACTTAACCACCCTGATACCTGTTGGATGGACAGCACAGTAGGGCATAAGCAATCCAGGAAGTTCCTGGATAACATCAATGATAGCTTCCTCCTTAGAGTGATAAGAGAAGCCAACAAGAAGAGGTGGTATGCTAGACCTTGTTCTCACTAACAAGGAGGGACAGGTGGAATATGTGAAGCTCAAGGGCACCCTTGGCAGCAGTGGTCATGAAACAGTAGATCCTTAGGGCAACGAGGAGGGCACGTGGCAAGCTTACTACCCTGGACTTCAGGAGAGCAGACTTTGGCCTCTTCAGGGATTCTCTTGGTAGTGCACTATGGGACAAAGTCCTGGAGGGGAGAGGGGCCTGAGGAAAGAAAGTTGATTAGTATTCAAGGATCACCTCCTCCAAGCTCAGAAGTGAAGGCCAACAAAGAGCAAGTCAGGCAATAACGCCTGGAGGCCCGCATGAGTGAACAAGGAGCTCCTGGGCAAACTCAAGCACAAAAAGGAAGCCTGGAGAGGGTGGAAACAAGGGCAGGTGGCCTGGGATTAACACAGAGAAACTGCCCACGCAGCCAGGTATTGAGTTAGGAAACCTGAAACCTTGATAGTGTTAAATCTGGCCAGGGATGTCAAGGGCAGCAAGAAAAGCTTCTGTAGGCATATCAGGGATAAAAGAAACATTAGGGAACACGTGGACCCTCTCTGGAAGGAAGCAAGAGACCTGGTTGCCTGGGATATGGAGAAGGCTGAGGTACTTGATGACATTTTTGCCGCAGTCTTCAATGACAGGTGCTCCAGCCACACCACCCTGGTTACAGAGGGACTGGGAGAATGAGGAACCACCCACTGTAGGAGAAATCAGGTTCAAGACCATCTAAGGAACCTGAAGGTATGCAAGTCCAAGTGACGTGATGAGATATATTTGTGGGACCTGAGGGACCTGGTGGATGAAGTGGCTATGTCCTCTCCATCATATTTGAGAAGTTGTGGCAGTCCATGTTTGCAAGGGCGTGCAGCAATAGGACATGGGGCAATGGTTTTAAACTAGAGCAGGGTAGGTTTAGATTAGATGTTAGGAGGAAGTTCTTCACTCTGAGGGTGATGAGACGCTGGAACAAGTTGCCCAGATTGGTGGTGAAGGCCCCATCCCTGGAGACATTCAGGGTCAAGCTTGATGAAGCTCTGAGCAATCTGATCAGGTTAGTGTCCCTGCTTGCTACAAAGAGGTTCCTTCCAACGTAATGAATTCTATGGTGCTAAGATCATTGAGTAGATCCTCATGGAAACTGTGCTTAGGCACATAGAAAATAAGGGGGTGATTGGTGACAGCTAATACAGCTTTGCTAAGAGCAAGTTAATGCCTGACAAATCTGGTGACATTCTACAGTTGGTTTACAGCGTTGGTGGGTAAGGGAAGAGCAACTGATGTAATCTCCCTGTATTTGTGCAAAGCATTTTACATTGTCACACATGCCATCTCTTTAAGTTGGAGAGACATGGATCTGATGAATGGAACACTTGGATAAGGAACAGCTGGATGGTTGCACTCAAAGAGTTGTAGTCAATGGCTCAATGTCCAAGTCGAGTCCCGTGGCAGGGGTTACAACTAGATGGTCTTCAAGGTCCATTCCAACCCTAACCGTTCTGTGATACCAAGGAGAGGTGGAGATGTATAAATGTTTTGTACACATAAAAATATAGGGATGGAAAGGTTCTTTAGTCCCTCTGGGGAACTCCCAAGCAAGCCTTGTGTTGCTTAGGGACTGAAAAATCTACTTTGGCCTCTTTGCAAAAACACATCTGTAAGAAGTCATGGTCAACCTAAAACTGGAGTGCAGCTCTGACGCAGATTGTGACTCCTGTGGCTGCTTAACTGAGAGAAGTGGTTGAAAACCATAGGAGAGTGGTTGTGTAAATACATATGTGTTGGTGAATAAAGTAAACTAATAACCCTTAATGTGCTTTTCATCGTCAGGGTTTACATTTTTTCCATCCTGCCTTCAAAATTGTCTAACAAAACATTGGGTACGTACAGAGAATAAATAGTGAGTCTATTCTCCTGCCAAATGTATTACCAAATGTCTTGGTTGAATAGCAAGCTACTGAAAGGGACTAATTTTCTGCATTGTGGAGGTTCTCACATTTGATTTAAATGCAGTATTTCAACCTTTGTATCCTCCTACGAAGCTGCAAAGCAGTGAAGGAGGGGAAAAGAGGTTGAAGCAGTTCTCCTCTAGCAAGGAGCATGTGGAAGTAATATCATGGTCTGGTTGCATTTGTTGCCTTTGTAAGAGTATGTGTGCTTTCAGCCTGGTGAGAAGGGTCTCTGGAGGTGGAAGAGACATACAGCAGTCTTATCACTCTGGTGACTACTAATTTATCTCTTTAATCTGAGCATGCCTGATGTCAGTCACAGCAAGCTTTAACTTCAGTGTGACTGGAAGTGTCAGAGCAGCACGGTAAAAGAGATGCAGAAAGCTGGGGAGATCCTCAGTCCATGATTAATTCTGCTCTGTGTGCCTGTCTTCCTATTGTTACCTGAGATAGCAAGGATTATTTTGGGGTTTCCTGTGCAAGCTACAGTGTAGATTTGTCCTTAAACAACTGAAATGAAAATGTTCCTTCTGTTGTAGTAATTTTTGTCTTAATAGACCAATTCTGTTCCACAACCTAAGTGTATGTGCTATGTTGTTAGGCTTGTGCATCTGTATTCAAATAGTGAATGGAAAAAACCTCAAACAGGTTTTGAGGAGCAGTATCTGAGGCTTGGACAAGTCTTACAGCAAATGGCCTCCTTGGGGCCCTACAGAAAAACCCCTGGCAAGCACCCAGAGCATCTTTTATGGATAAGTATTAATTGTCTGCAGGCTGTCTGGCATTAAGAACTATTATAATGAGAGGATATATCTGTTCATTGAATCTTGCTCCTCTACAGCCTCACATGCTTTTTCTGAGCCTAGATCCTCATTGATACGGTCATTGACCGCTCTTCATACAGGGAGGAAGGTGTTGGAGATTGGTGATCTGTACCTCTCCAACTTGTGAACCCATTCTACTGGCTAGAATGAGGGGGTTTGAATCATTGTGCCCCAGAGTGTTTGTTGCCTGACTAATTTCATGGCTCTACAGTTAAACATCAGGATTTGTGTGTGACAGTGTTAAAAGAGCCTGTTTCACAGGGGATGCAATTATCTGTATGCACAGGGTCAGTATGAGATTTAAACCCTGTTTAAGACCTTTTTAAGCTCCATGAGCTTTATTGCTGCGTAGATTGTTGCCTTGCAAAAGTGAGGGGGTTTGATGCGGTAAGAATAATGGATAAATGATTTTTCAAGAAGTTTGTGGCATTTTTTTTCTTGCTCTTTATGGGTATTTTATTTTTGGAAGGCAGACAATGACCTGCTGCAGTCTGGGAAATGTGAGCTTCAGTTTTGACATGTATTCTTTTTATATGCAAGTCGCTTAGGACTCAGAATTACATTGCCAAAATAAGTGGGAACTTTATAGGTTTCTTTGGGATCATGAACACCTTCTACCTCTGCATAGTAGTTTTCCGTATCGAGAAGGGAATAATCTGTTTGTACTCATAAGTGTTGTTGTGGTTTGTTCTTTGCCAGGCTGACCTCAAGACTTCTGGTAGTTTCCTACTTTTGAAAATCTGAAAAATGCATCAGCATAAACCCTTGACTCCCATTCCGGTACCTTGTTTTCTTAAAACAAATGTTTTGCTAATGAAAAGGTGATTAAATGGTTTCCTGACTTTTTGTTACTATGTGGAGGATTTGTTGTGTTTAGATGATGAGATAAAACTAGTTCTTTGAGTTAGTGTTTTCCTCAGTTTTGGGACCTGAGCTGTATAGTATTTTGGGGGTTTTTTTTAAGGTTTTTTAGTTTTAGAAAGCTTACCTGATTCTCCTGGGCTATAAATAAAGTGTTATCACCACCTTTATACGCTTAACCTCAGGGATTTGCTTACAAAAGAATTTTTCAATTTAGCTTGGGGAAATTGTGTTAGTGCATGGGTGCCTAAAGTAAAACTCTGGGCTGGGATCCTTCCTTCCAGCTCTAAGTGGACGTCTCCTCCAGGGATTATAGAAGCTCTTCTGGAGTCTGCAGAGACTGCAGAGCTCCAGGAACCTCAGAGCTTTTTTCTCTTTGCTTGTCTTGTGTTCATTTCCTTTCCTTCTGCAAAGTATCTGTAAATGTAACTTGATGTTATGTGGATGCCCCGTCCCTGGAGGTGTTCAAGGCCAGGTTGGATGGGGCCTTGGGCAACCTGGTGTAGATCCAGACCTGGAAGTTGGTGGCCCTGCCTGTGGCAGGGGGGTTGGAGCTCTATGATCCTTGGGGTCCCTTCCAACCCAGACCATTCTATGATTCTATGTGGTGTTAATGCATGCAGTGATTTCTGGAATTTCTGGGATGCTCGTGATGACTGTTGTTAAACTGGGAGCAAGGAGAACTGAACTGTGTAGCACTTTGGGTCTCTGTTGTCTCACTCTATGCTTTAGAATAGGAACTAGAAAAATGGACATGTTTGGACCACGTCTTGGGCAGCTGGCTCAAGGCTGCTCTCTGTAGGCAAGGGGGTTGGACAAGGTGGCTCCCAGACATCCCTTCCAACCTCAACCATTCTGTGAAGAAGCAATTCCCTGAGTTTAGTATATTTAGTTGTAGTGGTATGTTTAGATAAATGCAGGCATACTGTAGATTGTGTAGATGCATGCACCTATTGTTGATGAAGAGAGAGAATTATATAACTATTATGGGGCACAGTTATTCATTTTTACCTTTAGTTGTGATGTGTCACTGGGCTCTTAGTGATTGTTGCACGTTTGAAAGCAGGAGTATCTGCACAGATTGGGCAAACTATTTGTGTTTATTTTTTAAATGGGAAAGTGAAAAGGGATTTTGTTAAGGTCTGTGCTTAAAATTTAAGTTCCAAAAATCATTTGGTGGAAGTGCAACTTATAGAATGCATATCCTAATGTATGGACCTGATGAGGTAATGGGCAATGTTCTCAAAATGTGTGGTTTTGCTCTCTTCCAGGTAATTAAGAATGGGTCCTCAACGATGCTAAGTCTAAAATGGGAAGTGTCACACTTCGCTATTTCTGCTATGGGTGCCTTTTCACATCTGTGACCTGGACACTTCTGCTCTTTGTTTATTTCAACTTCAGTGAAGAGAACCAATCCTTCAAGAATGTGCCCGTCAAGGGGCTGGAACCTCAGAGACCCTTTCCAAAAAAATTCTACCCCCGTTTTACACGAGGGCCTGTTCATATACCTGAGTTGCAGCAGAAAGAGAATAAGATAGGAAATCCTCTTCGAAATCATGTCCAGGACCCAGTTAAAGGGGAGTTAGAATTCTCTCCTGAAATGGGTAAGTGGTTTTCAGTGCTGGTGAACAAATTATTAAAACAATAGAAGAAATGAAATAGCAAGGTTTATTTGTTGGTGTTTTTTTTTTTAAAGGATCACGGGGAAAATTGTGTACTGAACTGGTTTTTGTTGCTAAATACAGGTGATATTAGTGGTTCTCTTCTTTAGGAATTAGGTGAAATTTATTCTGTTGTGTTTAATCCAGAATATGCTATTCCTGATATTTATAGCTGTGCTTTATAAGTGCTAATGAGGAGGACAGGATTACAGTAAGGTGTCTAACCTTGATGTAGTTCATGCTTTTGGAAGGTTCAGTGTATGCTTGTTTCGTGTCTTCTATGTTGGTTGGGCTCAACTACGTGAATTTTTATTATCCATAGAAAAACTCTGCCTATATGCAGTAATTAAAAGTAGCTTGATAGCAATACACAAGAAAGAGGACCCATTGATTTGGAGAATATCCTTGGAGTATGAAATCATCCACAAAAAATGTGTTTGGATGAAATGAAAATGAAAGATTTATTGAGATGGCAGAGGTTAGGGCCAAATCCTGCTTACTTTGCACCATCAAATGTCTGCATGTTTCATTGAAGCATATTTCCTCAGTGAGGTGATTTGTGTTTTTTTTCCAAACTTGCCTTCCAAACTAAATGCTTTGTATATTTAACTGCTTACGGCTTAGTGTTCACTGTTGTGTTCAGATATGGGAACTGCAGCACATCACATACTGTCCTGCAAACGTGCTGTAAGCCTGGAAGCAGGTGTTGAGTGTTGTGGTATCAGTGCCTGCTGCTTTGGGAATTATGGCAGGAGTTGAATACTCCTATCTGGTTGAAGTTCTCTGTCATTACTTTGGATGAGCACTGGATCACCAGCTTCAGGAGTTTACAGAACTTTACCAAACTTCAGTTTCTGAGTTGGTCATTAGACCTGTGTGAATATAGATGGGAAAAGCCAACCCATGTTGCCCTGTGCCATTACAAATGTTTATCGGCTCACATCAAAAAGCACAAGAGCCAAGTGGGGGGAAGGCCAGTCCAGAGGTGGCCATTTCTTTCCAATTATTCAGTACTGGCCAGGAAAGAAATTGGACCTTTTTAACTGAAGTCCCTTGATCTTCAAACCGAGTGACTGGTTTGGTTGGTGGAAGCCAAGGGGAATTACAGTGCCAGGATAAATTCTACATGAATCATCCGGAGACAGCTGGCTCTCTGTTAGGTCAGGTGCTGCAGGAAAGGGCTTCCTGTCTATCTAGGGTAGAGCAGTGATAAACACACAGAGAAAATAGAGAAAAATAATAAAAAGAAATATATTGTCATATAATAGCCAAAGCCAAACTGTCATCTGGTAGTATTTTTTCTTTTTTAAATAAGGGAGAGCCACATAGCAGCAAAGCCTAAACTGATCTTTTGATTGCAAAGCCCTTATTTCCCAAGGGCTTTTAGCTGCTATTTGGGCTGAAATCTTCTAGGCCTTTTGCTTGCATTTTGGTATTGTATTTCATGAGAATGCTTTAAAAATACTAGCATTCCTTCTTGTCTATATTCAGAAGATCAGAAAAAAGTACTTAGTGGTTGGTTATGGGTGGATTGTAGAATGAAACATCTGGTATGTGGTTCTTAAGCTCATGCTTTATATAAAGGAAATGTTTTAAGCTGACCCAGTGGCACAGTGTTACTGTGACACTGAGTATTCAGGAATGGCTGAGCTGAGTGTCTGAACTGACAAGCCAGAAACCTTACATTGGAAATGCATGTGGTTCAAAGGAGGACTGACTTACCACTTCAGATTGCTGGTGCTGGAAGAGTGGCACCATTGAACACACTTCATTCCTACCCCATGGTGCAACATCTGCACTGTGTTGGTGTACCCTGTGTCCTTTGCAGATATCAATAGCCAGCACTTCCTACTTGTCTTTACATTTGTGCAGAACCATCTGCTGCATTGCCATCGCTGTACTGTGGTGGTAATTGGTGAGCGAGCTCTCCTTGTCCTTAACCCACATATATCTGTGCCGTGTCCATCTGAGGAGGGGAGTGATAGAGTGGTGAAGAGGTTGTAGAATCTCCATCCTTGTCGATTCTGGAGGCTTAAAAAACTTAACTGGACAAGTTCTGAGCAGCCTGATCTAGTTGGACCTGCTCTGAGAAGAGGTTTAAACTAGATGTCTCTTCTAACCCAAATTAGTCTATGATTATATGAAACATTATCTTGGACGTATGGTACCATGTGAATGAGGAACCTCCTTATTTTCTGCAGATTTTGAACTATATGGAGATGATGGACAGTGTGGTTGGAGATCAATTATGTGATCTGTGCTCACTTCTTGTACTGAAATTTCAGTAAAATCGCCTCTGTAGCTTGGTAATAGCTCCAGGGGATATACCCATCTCATTCCCTGCAGCCAACTGAACAGTAAAAAGCCATTGCTCTGCTGTGTGGATTGTTGCCAAAGTGGCTAGCAGACACAGGTAGTGGCTACCACTTCCCTCCTTCCCACCTTTTTTTTTTTCCTGTAAGAATGAAGCACCATCATACTTTGTTCTTGTGCATGCTGGTGAGTATATGGCTCCTTGAGAGAGCGGCTCCTGGCACCGGGTCAAGGCAGGCAACATGGCATTCAGGATTTCAACCTTGGCCTCTAGCACTGTACTTATTTTTACCAGCAACTGCTGCCTCTTCCATCCTCAGGGACAGTTGTTGCTTCTGCTAAAGTAAACAATAAATCAGCTAGCTCTGTTGTTATTTTACTTGCTAAGTCCCAGGTGATATAAACAAGATGTTTACAAGTTTTTCATACCTATTTTTATGTTACTACAGACTCAAGAAAACTGTGTGAAACTGGAGCTTCTACTGTAAGGGCATTTTTAGCTTTCTGAATGTCCTTTCTCTCCCAAAAATCCCATTACAGACCCTTCATATGGGTACATAGGTGCTGATGCACTGTGTGCCACAGTGTATCCTCTGTTGCGTGGCTGATATTGGTTTTTTAGTGATGCTAAGAATTAGAGGTCATTTAAATGAAGTATGTCTCTTAAGGCACTAAACACAATGGAGCCATCAGTCTTTGGAGAATGATTTTATTTTATGATAGCTGCAAGGGCAGTAGGTGAGTACTACCTGTTTGGGAGTGGTAGCAAAAATAGTTATACAAAAATATACTTTGCAAAACTAGAGGGATTTTTGAAGAACATTTTGAGGTTTTGGGGAGGTTAAAGCACAGATTTTAGTCCCTGATTGTTTCTAAAGGATATTTTTGAGCCTGTTAATGTATCTTGGTGTGTTTTTTGCAGGAATGATTTTTAATGAAGAAGATCAGGAAGTGAGAGACTTGGGCTATCAGAAGCATGCGTTCAATATGCTTATCAGTAATCGGCTGGGATATCACAGGGAGGTGCCTGATACAAGAGATACAAAGTATGTGCTAACTTTTGGAGAGAATATGCTATAATTTCATGTGCTAGGGGTCTTGTTACATTATACTTGATGTAGTATCTTAACATGTTTCATAAGGTGTTTCTGTTAGATACACTTTCAGCTTCCTCTGTTGCTGAGGGCACATTTTCAGCTATTTAAACAAGAGTGCCTAAGGTTAGGATTTTTATTCTTTGGTCTCTTCTGTCTTTTTTTTGACTGAATATTGTTTCTGGAGATCTGATTTTTTTGCAAGCAGGAAAAAGTATGTGATAGGTAAAGCCCCACAGAAGCCAGGTTCTGTGGGGAAAAAATAAAAGACTTCTACTCCCTGAAAGCAAAGGTTTTTCTTGATTCACAATTCACTTTAAGGAAGATTAATGAAATAAGCAGGTTGGATATACATTTATTCAAACTTTTATTGTATTAATTCAATTTTTTTTTAATAGTAGGATTGGCAGAGAGCTATTTTGATAGAAACAAGATTCTGACAATACTTTAAATAAAATCAAATTGGAAAGACCTAGAATTTTATACTGAGTACGTGTCCCAGGTCTCTTTCATCTTGCCAGCTGTGTACTCTCTTACTTACAGCACTGAATATCTCAAAATGAAGCTTCAAAAAATAAAACTAATATAGCGTGCTCTAACTACCAGAAGAGATGCTATAATTTTGTTTGGTGCCTTTGAAAGATGGACTTTAAGTGTTCCAGTGCCCGATTTAATGAGAGACTTTAATTTATTTACTATGTTGTAAGTCTGTGGAGGGTAAAGTAGATGAATGACTGATGACAAAGGCTCTCTGTTTCTCAGTTGAAGTCCTTGCTTGGTATCTGGATTGCACTGCTCTGAATACTTTCTATTAAACAGGGTTTTTTTCTATAATATCTGATGCATAGGGGGCAGAAAAACCCACTGCTGTAACAACAAAAAATACCTAACACTGAACTGAAAACTAAATAAACCTGCATCTGGTTTTTTTAGTGGTTTCTCTGGTGTGGGTAAATGTAATGAATCGTACTTGTTGAAATGTTGCTCCCAGGAGCTAAGTTCATTCCAAGTTAATGAAGACTTTTTTTGTATACTTCTGGGGTTTCATTCATAGTTTCTTATTTTTGTTGGATTCCCTCATGCGTGGCATCTTCAAGGGGCATTAGTGTGAGATACTGTGCCCTGTTAGAAGCATGGACAAAATTTGAAAATAAGGAGAAAGAATGAATGACTATCTGCTTTGTGTGGGATTCACCTTGCATCTTAAAATGCTTAAACTCAGGTGTGTGAGTCAGTTGTCTCTGCCTTTATTCTAATTAGTGGAGATCCAGTCAGTGCAGTTAACAGAGCATGGAGAGTTCTTCACCTGACAAAATGCACTTGTCAGCCTTAGGGTGAGCTGAGTACTATCTATACTCTACCGACAGCAGTGACTAGACTTAAATGTCTTAATCAGCAGGCTGAATCCCAGCCATGGCTAAACAGGCATTTAGCACTATTGGAGGTATTCTGGGATATCCAACCCAGTCTCTAGTTGTGGGTTTTTGCAGGTCTCATTTCATATTTGCCACGTGTCTGAGCTTCCCGAGGGTACTGGGCAGTGTTTTGACAGCTGAAACAAGCACTTAGTGTTTTCTTGTTTGTCTTGGGGATCTGTGATTCTCACTCCCACCTCAATCCATTGTATCCTCTGCTTTATAATAGGTAGCAACGATAATTATGAGTCTGTATTATGTGAAAAGTAACTTACTATGCTGAACTCTGCTGTAGATGCTGTACACCTTGGCTCTTTATGTTCAAGTTACAGGTTCTTCCTGCGTGTCTAGTGTTTGCTTGTTCACGAAGTTTCACTAGTGACCTAGCTCAATGGAAATAGAAATCCCCCTGAAAATAGCAGTAACTACTGTATTTCTGTTTGTAGATGTAAGGAGAAGACCTACCCTTCTGAACTGCCATCTGCCAGTGTTATTATCTGTTTCTACAACGAAGCGCTTTCTGCCCTGCTTCGCACAGTGCATAGTGTCCTGGATCGCACTCCTGCACACCTTCTTCATGAAATTATTTTGGTGGATGACAACAGTGAATTGGGTGAGAGAACCTTTCAGGAAGATTTTGGTTGGTGATTATGCTTCTTGACCTTCCTGTCTCTTCCTGTGCCGTATTGACTGGTGGAAATAAAAAGGTGGAAGCCATGATGCTTCTGTGGCTGGTTATGCTTCTTGACCTTCCTGTCTCTTCCTGTGCCATATTGACTGGTGGAAATAAAAATATGGAAGCTGTGATTCAAACCCAGTTTGTACTGTGGCACTCTAAAAGTGACAGCCAGTGCAGGTGCATGACATTTGGAGAAGCCCAAGGTGATTTTTTCACAGTAAGGATGACAGAGCCCTGGGACAGGCTGCCCAGGGGGGCTGTGGAGTCTCCTCCTCTGGAGATATTCAAGTCCTGTCTGGACACCTTCCTGTGTGACCTGTCCTAGGGAGCCTGCTTTGGCAGGGGGGTTGGACCTGATCATCTCTTGAGGTCCCTTCCAACCCCTATGATTCTGTGATTCTGTGACATCCACTTTGCTATTTTACTGATGAGGTTTGTATCATACAGACCTGAAGATTCAAAAACAGATCTTGCAGCTGATAATGAGGAGTGTGTATTTGTGGAGGGGGTGATTAAGCAGCTGTTATAGTTGATCTGTTTTTAATAGTACCTTGCTCAGGCTGCTCTGGTGCTCAGAGTAGATTACACAGATCTTCCCATAAACTGTGTGGGCCAGTGCTAACTGTGGATGCATCTGAAAGGAATTGAATGCTTATAGTCTCGGCTGCGGTCTTGAAAGTAAGTTGATGTGGCACTATGGAAACAGCATGTCGGGTCTTTTTTTTGTACTTGCTCAGCATTTCAGACTGGTGGCTGCTGGGATGGGAGCTCAGCCTGTGCTGAAAGAGCTCTGCCTGGCTCTCGCACAGCCTCTTGCGGCCACCCGAGGAGTAGCGGGCTGGCTTTTGGTGGAGCAGCCTCTGGTCTGAAAGGGGCCCTGGAGGGGTAAAACCTTCAGAACCACTGTGCTGTTGTCGAAAGATTGATGCTTTGGAATTTCTCTCTCGAATGATGGACAAGGCAAAGACAGACGTGCAATTCAAGTGCTTCGGCACTTCTCAAGCAAAATGCCTGTTGAGGAATGTATTAGTGTAGCAATACTTGCAAGCAGGACTGTGCAGATTCCACTCATGCCTTGGTACAAGTCCACAATTTTTTGCATTTTTAAAGTAATTTTTCGATTTTTTTTGTTTTAGTACATATAATTAGTTCCTTTGGTCTCCTCATTTGGTTTCTGGGTTGAGGTCTCACTCTGATTAAATATGTATAGCGTAGAATGAAATTCTCTTGTTATGCAGCTAGTTTATCTCTCTGAGGTCAGATCAAATGTTAAGATGCAGGAGAGAACAAAGATCACACATGCTGTCCCTTGCTGATAGGAGTGTGTAATATTTAAAAGCTTCTTTTGTTGTTTTGTGTTTTGGAAGCAATCAGCACTCTGCTACAGTCTCTTGTGCAAGGTGGTGTTTTAAAGTGTTGTAACCCTTGTATTCAGAACTAAGCTTACTTCAAAACTCAAGTCTTTTGAATATGGTAGGGCGCTTGGTTGGTTAATGCCTGTCTTTAGGCAGTAATACCATCACTCTTCTGGCCTGGTGCTAATTGTAAGGCCAAATTAGGCTCAGAATATTCAAGCAGCTACTTTTGACTTTCTGACTTCAAATGAATGTGTTTTGGAGAAGATGGGAGGAGATACTGTTTATATGGAGAATTATTGCTCTTAATGATAATACTATTGATGTTTGCACTGCTGCTTAATTTTAATGGATAGAATTTTAGAGCTGAAGAGAGCAAAGCTGGTTTGATGACTAAGGAAATGGATAGAGACCGTGTGCCATGGATCCCACGTGAGCTTGAGCAAATTGCCTAATCTCTCTGCCTTTTTAAAATTTTTTTTTAAATTAATTTTTCTTGAATTGCATACTTCCTGAAACAGTATCTTAGATGAAATTCTGCCTATTTCTTCAACTTTAAATACAGTTCTGCTGCATGCCAGTGGTGGTGTGCAAAACTTGGGTCTTTACATCTAGTTTTGCCACAAAAGCTTCTTACACTCAATCCTCAACAATCTCACTGGCTAAGCAGGTGTTTCCATGGCTGAGCTGAGCCCTCCTTCCCTTTGCAGCAGTGCAGGATTGTTCTTTTTTTTTTTTTTCCCTAGTACAACCTCCTTCTCCCTAATTTAGGCTTTCCCTGCTCTGGAAGAGCCTAGAAGATGCGTTTAAGGCAGTTACTGGAAGCATTATTCTATGCAGAAGAGATTGAAGAACAGAAAAATTGTATCAGGAGCAGGCAAATTGACAGAACACCCCTGACTCCCACCCTAGATTTCTCCTGTTTGGAGAAGCCTTTGTTATATACATATGAAGAAGGAATAATGGCTAAAGTAAACTTTGGAGCCTCTGCTGGCTAGAGGGAAGCAATTCTCTCCTTGAAACAAAATTTCCCAGGCAGGCTGTATTGAAGGAATTTTTGGGGTTATGTCAGCAGAAATCAGTCAGGATGAAGCTGACACAAAAATCCATCAACAACAAAAACCCCAAAACGTGTCTGAGACTAAATTGCCTATTGAGAATGGTCCATGATATGTTCAGTCCCAGGCAATGGCTGGGCATGTTGTCCACCAGATTGCTAGACTGGCCAGGTCAAAACTGTACTCCGAGGGCAAGTTTCCAGTCAATACTACTGGCTCGTAGGTTCTGCTGTTCAAGCCCGTGTTGTGTGCCTGGTTTAGCTAGCAGTATGGACATGACCTTTCTTTTTCTTTTCTTTTTTTTGTTTTGTTCTGCTGTTTTCAGAAGTTGGCACATGCAAAACTGTTTCCACTTGTATGTCCTTTCATGCAGCCATATCTGCCCTAAGTGCTGGGTTTGATAATTGACCTTTTCTGCTTTCTCCTAGTCCTTTGTTTCCTGCAGCTGTTCTCTCTTTCCCTTGCTGTGATACTTCAGGGGAAGAATGATTCAAGCATGAGTTTATTTTAGATTTGCAAATCATTCTGTCCTGCTTGCTTGTGTATCCCATTTGGGTGGCATCCTAGGGATGACTTTATTTCATCAACTTTCTAGGAGACTTTGTTCAAGAAAAGTCTTTCCCATTGTCTCTAGCATGTTATATCACATTCAAGACCAGGGCAGAGAATTTCTGTGACCCAATTGAATTCAGTCTCTCTAGAGACTTTTCTTTGTCCTAGAATGTGCTCCAGCACAGTATTGGCTAAGTGGTACTGTAATGGGTGGTGTGGCAAGGTTTTGGTAGTGGGAGGGGGAAGTGCCACAGGATTCACTTCTGTGAGAAACTGTTAGAAGCTTCCCCCATGTCCAGTAGAGCCAATGCCAGCTGGCTCTGAGATAGACCCACTGCTGGCTAAGGCCAAGCCCATCCGCAACAGCGATAGTGCCTCTGAAGTAACAGAGTTAAGGAGGGGAGGGAGGAACCTGCATTACAGCAATTTCAGCTGAAGAAAGGAGTAGGAAGATGTGAGAAACAGCCCTGCAGACTCCAAAATTGGTGCAAAAGGAGGGACAGGATGTGCTCCAGGCACTGGAGCCCATGGAGAAGAGCATGGTGAGGCAGGCTGTCTGCT
>VZTU01008895.1:0-15624 GCA_013400835.1 Zapornia atra
AACCATTTTCCCTTGTCCTATCAGTACAGCCCTTATAAAAAGTCCCTTCCCAGCTTATTTATAGTCCCCTTCAGGTACTGGAAGACCACTATAAGATCTCCCCTCAGCCTAAACCCCAACTCTCTCAACTTGTCTTCATAGGAGAGGTGCTCCAGCCCTCCAGTCATCTTCGTGGCCTTCCTCTGGACCCATGCCAGCAGTTCCATGTCCTTTTTATGGTGGGAACCCCAGCACTGGACACTCCAGGTGGGGTCTCACGAGAGTGATGGGTCTTGTAACCCATTCAATAACAACATCATTTAAGCCTTGTCTGTAACCTGTTATGGTGGGCAGAGGAGTCATAGGGAAGTAATCTACAAAGGAGAAACTAAAGGTGTACTATTCAAAAGCTTAGCAAGGAGGTACTGTTCTGTGTAATTCTCTCTCTTCAAGATGTCTTCTGGAGACATGCACCTGCCTGTTAGCCATTGGAAAAGTTAAAATTTAAATGACTTGCCATATGCCTCTAATCAGGTGCATTCATGTCTTGGTTTTGGAAGAGGAATTTTGGACTAAAATCTTTTGTCTTCTGTCCTCATGTTTTCACATAGAAAGGAAGAGGGGGATTTTTCTTGTTAGCTCTAAGTAAACTGTTTGAAAACAAAGGTAAACTCCAATGCTTATTATTTAGTCCAACTGTATCAAATAAAGTAGCAACAAAAACCGTTATGACGTGTTAGAAATTGAAGTTTTACTTTTATTAATATCTACTACATCTTAATTTGGAAAAGTGTGACAGGGATAGGACTGAATGAAACCAGTATGTGTCTTATTTAATGGAAAAGTAATTAAACTGATTACTTCTAAGAACTTGGAAGATTTATTCAAATACTGACATCAAAGCTGATATGATCAGAATTTTGTGCCTTTAAAAATCCCCTGAAGTGCTTTGTACTGTCAGAGAATAAGATTTTCATGGTGAATGCAGAATGTACAGTACAATTGCAGGAACATCCCAGTATCTCACTTCTGTTTGAGGAAGGCATGGTTAATTCTTCAAGTGTGTTCCATCAGTGTTCTAGCACCGATTCAGTGGTTGTAAACAAGTGTGGTAGCTACCAAGGGACAGGCAGTGGTTTAGCTTTTTCTTTTATTTTTATAATTAATTGCATTTGATTCCCTCAATTTAAAAATTAGGCAAGAAGTAACATTCTCCTGTTTCCCCCCGAGCCTCTTAAACATTTTGGGTTTGTACTATTCCAAAAAACGTTGGTTCTGAATGTTTTGGGCAACTTGAGTAACACTGAATGAGCCCGACCATCCCAGGCTGTATAAGCCTTGCAATCCTGGATGATCTTTAAACAAGTGCTGTTGTGACACTGCATTTAGTCAACATTGTGACCAGCCAGTCCTGTTATGCTGCCTTAGATTTCCTGGCCAGTTGATCCAGTATTGATTTCAAACTAGGTCAATGGGTTTTAGAAAAGAACTAATACTTTAATTTAAAGGATGTACATTTTTATTGCTGGTGGAAATGGATGTGTTGACGTTTCTGTGAACATTTCTTTTTTCTCATAGGATCCTGGTTTTTTTTTTTAGGAACATGGGAATCAAAATGTATGATATATGTTATTTAGTAGCTTATCGAATTTCATCCTTGTAATCCTCACTCACCATGTTTCATCCTGCATTGACTCACTGTAATAAATTAAATCCCAATCCTGAACCTGTTAAACTTTTTTTACATTTCTCTCTAAGCGGGTGCTGGACTAGGCCTGGACTAGGCCTCTGACGTGCAGCTCCAGATGTGCAGACACGTTTGCATAGTCCTACATAAAGCAATTTAGAACATTATTCCCCGTAATCTGAGGGGATTTTTGTAGTAAAGGGGTGTGGCTGATTTTAAATCTGACAGACTGCACAAGCAACAGATGACAGGAGTAAAGCAGCATGTTGTGCATGGGTATTTTAAGTTTTTGGCGAGTGGAGTAGGCCAAATTCTGCCCCCTTGCTTGAGCAGTGCAGGTATGTTACTACCTATTGTGCAGGTTAGGCAGAACAGAGAAGTAATTTAGATCAGCTATTTTCCTCCTGGTGACACAGCTGCTGAGTGCCGGTGCTGCAAATGCATCATGTGCATACAGCAGAGCTATCGAGTGTGTCAGGGTGGGCTCAGCATGAATTGCTAGATGATGTCCTCCTGTGAGCTACTACCATGCAGCTTATTCTGCCTCTTGATGCTATTAATAATGGCTTGTTGTCATGGCTTGGTGGTTTCTGATGAGACCACATTAAAAAGATGACATACATTTTGGACTGTAGGACACCAGGAGAGGAAGAAGGCTTTAAAAAAAAAGCAGGTGGTTAAATAAAAACCCAGACACTCTTCATGATTTCAAGTAGAAATTTACAAATGCATGAAAAGATCTATCAGTTGCCTATAAGAGGAGTGAGGAACACAGTCTTCTGCAGTATTTCAGGGGAAGCATTATATGTGTGCAATAAACAATTGCTCAGTATGAAAATGTTCTCCTATATAAAGTTATGTATAGCTTCATTTTTTCCCCCCCCAGGCTTCTCAGATGCTGGTCTTTGTTTAACTTGGGACATGTGTGAAAACATGTGTATGAGCCCATTCATGCTTGGTATACCTAAAAGCATTCACTATGGAGTTCTATCTGAAATTTGCATGTGGTGTCTCTATTTGAGGGAGAAAGGGGTGGCTAGTTGGTCATTTTTATATTGGCAGACTGGACTTTCAGCTGAAAACTGAAAAGCTATTTGGTTTTTATTTATGACCAAAAATATATATTTGTTGCAGCATTTTTTTCCAGTGCTTTCTGAGCAATTCTCTTCCTGACCAAGTTTTTCAAAACTATGTGTTAGAGTCTTTAATTTCAGAAAGCACTGATCCTAGAAAATACTGACATTTGGTCCCTCCTTTACAGAGGTTTTTCAGAACTAGGTATCAATCTGTAACTGACATTGAATTATCAGCTCTCTTGTGGCTAGGTCATCTTCCGTACTTGTCTTCTGCTCCCAGTTCAGATGAGATTGCTTTTTAGTGCTAGTGCCATAAATAACTTTATTGTTATGGGCACACTGTACATTATAAAATGGGTTGAGATAACTGACTGAATTTGCAAATGCCAATAACCAGGCATTGTGCAGAAACGTAACTGATGCAGATTATTCTGCATAAACAAGGTGTATGAGCAGCTCTACTGATTGACAACAGGAGAAGAGCTCCAAAACTTACCAGCAGCTAGGTAAAGAGCAGCTTTAGTTTATTAGATTGTAATAAATATCCCTATTAATTTTTCCTTTCCCACTTGGTATTGTGCTTTGTGATTGGTTCATGCTTTCCTAATCTATGGAGATGTCAGTTAAACTGGTCAGACTATTCCTTTGCCTTCTCTTTAAAGAAAAAGATGTTCTTTCTTTGCTCCAAAAAGGAAGTGGATAGAAAGACAGGACACATCTATGTTCTGTGATGACAGTAGTCTATCTAGACTGTAGTGTCTGGATGTGTGATGCATATTGGATTTATATAGCACTAATGCAGAACAGAAGTTGAAAATATGGTATTTCTTGTGTCTTGGATGTATTCTTGTCCCAGCTGTATAATGGGCAGGATTATGGTCACTTTTCAGTGCCTGCAGTATCCTATCTCTTGTAAATAAATCAATATTCTGTTTCTTGACCTGCCATTCCTAGTCACTTGTATTTTCTCTCTCCATTTTCCATTTCCCCTATGTTGTCTGTCCTAGAGACATCTTAGAAAAAATACCAGATTATGGTTCCCATTACGTATTTTGTGAGATTACAATTCATCTGCCATTCTTTACCCAGTCTTGTAGTGTATTTGAATTCAAATTCTTTCAGGCTGCTTTGGACCTGACAGGGTGTGAATTATGATGCAATAGAACATGCATTCTTATGAAGTATAAGGCTAGAAGTCAAGTGCCATTTAAAGTGCGAATGCATGAATGGTTATGCCATAACTCACATCTTAGTGTCCTGTGATTTGGCTCGGCCTAATACAGTTCTTCACTTAAAAATGGTAGAGAAGGTTCAGGCATAAATGATTTAAAATTATTTTTAAATGACTTTATAATTCTGGGTAATTGTTTTACATTGAATAAGAATGAAATAGGTTAAAATGATGAAATGTATGTTCTCCTAGGTTAACACTTAAAGCTCTGTAAAGGATTTTTGATGAAAAACTGTGTCAGGGTGCATTTTCAAAGCTAATAGGCTTACTGTATTCTGCAAATGAAGGTCCCTAGATTCTTTCTAAATTGTTTCCTTTTTAATGTAGGCAGAAACTTGCAAAAGGGTCTGAGGATTTTGAGAATTCAGTGTGACATAGGTCGTAAGGAGAACAGGCCCTGCAGTTCTTGCTGTGGTTTCTTCCTGCACTGGATGTTTAAAAGAGTTTAGCAATGTAACCTTGTTGTAAAGCAGTACTTGGTAACTTTCTATTAGTAAAAGCGTTGTTATTCCCAATACTCAGAACTGTATAAGATCTAAAATAAGGGGGTTTTGCAGTCCTCAAATGCTTTATGCCTAGTTTAAATATTAGAAAAACAACAAAACTATCCAAGGTCTAAACTCTTGGTTCGCCTTTGTGTCTTAAAATCTTTGAGAGTGTTCTCCACTGGCGTGCCCAGAGCTGTTCCCCAGCTTTGCAGGTAATAAGCAAGGCTTTTCTGGTTTTGTAGAATTTGCAGAACTTTTATAGAACATCTTAGAGGCTTCACAGAGTGGGAAGTTCTTATGATGCATGTCTGTCTTACCTTTCCACCTCAGATGAATCCTGACCATGTCAATTTAAGCTTTGCAAGTAAATAGCTGAAGTGTAACAGCTTTTCACAATCAGTTGTGACTTCCAGATGTGAAGATGGTGGCAGAGCTCACTGAAAAAAGCAATTTTTGTTCCCTGTAGACTTCTGAGAGTTCATAAGCTTGTTTTGTGGATATATGAGGTTGAGCTGAGATCTTGGAATATTTTTTATAAATCTAAAATACCATCTTCATCTTAGCATGCTACTATGCAGTATTCTATTATATATGGCTTTAAGAAGAAAAGATGTAAGTCCTTTCTAAAAGTGTGGGCTAAGTAATATGCTATCATGAAACTTTGATTATGTTGCATTTTCTGGTGGTTATGGGTTCAGTCAGAGAAAAATATTTGACAGCAGTAATTGAAAGTAATGTTTAAATGGGCAGTGGTAACCAAGGCTGCCTTTTTTCATTATGTATAGTGAGTGAGAGAAGTATGAAAAATTAAGCCTCTTTAAAGTTCTTTTTTAATACTTTGGTAAGAGTATGTCCTACTGTACAGAAAAGTAAGTGTGTCACCTCACACAAAATGAAACTCAGTACTTTGAAGTCCTGAGTATGAAATACAATAAATTCAGTGGGTGGCAGTTTCACTACCTGTCAGACTAGTTTTGCTCAGAGTAACTTCTCATGGTTATGAGAAAATAATTCTGCGGCTGTAGATGACTGAGGAGTGGGGTTGATCAAAGGAGCTTTGGGGATGGGAAGAAAACTTCTGTCCTAGCTGTGGCTTTTGTACAAGGATTTATTTGCTAACACTTAGCAGTTTTGTTGAACTGTATTTTGTTGAGGAAATTGATGTAAAAAGGCAGGGTAGCATTACTAGTTCCATTTGTGTGTGCAAATTGCAATATGGAGAAATGGAGGAAAAAACGTACCTAAAGACTCATGTTTAAAAGTGACCTCAAAACCAAACTTCAGTAATAGTGACTAAGGTTTGGAAGCAAGTGTGTGCCATTAGAAGTATTTGAAAGTGCTTTAAAAGTAGTATCGGAAGTGACTGACCTGAAAATGCACAATAAACAGGTTTGGGAGCAATAAGTTTCACTAACCCATCTTCCTACAGGGAGATACAAGCTCCCCTTGGTTAGTCTGCTGTAGTACTGCTTCACTGGCATCTCTGCTTCAGTCAGAGTCCCTCTCTAGCTTAGCATTTGACTGTCAGTAAATGCCACTGTCATCCACAACCAGATATACCAGTTTGGCAGAGGTTAAACCCCCTTGTGTTCCAACTGACCTCAGATTGCTCTGGGCTTAACCCCTGAGTGAGGTCCAGTTAGGTGTTTTATCATGAACAGGTCTTTGCAACTCTTGGGAACAGAATTAAGACCCAAAACGAAGCCAAGTGTCCAGTCATTTCATTTGGCCCATAACAAACATGCAAGAGAAGGGGGGAAAAAAGGGAAAAGGGTGGAAAAGAAGGAGAGATTGCAATAGCTACCACCATGGAACTGTGGTGTCCCATCAGTCCAATGTCTTCAGGTCTGGTTTGGGGAGCGTTTTCTTAGCATATTGCTTCAGCTGCCACTGTGGGTTTGTGGTGTCCTGTCAGTCTGATGTCTCCTGGTCTGGTGGGGGAAACATTCTCCCTCACGTGTTGCTGGGCTTGCCTTTTTTACAGTGTTGTCTCCTTGCATAGTCAGTAAGCTCTTTGTGTAGCCACACCTTCCACATGGTGGTGGGACTCATGCCCAGTGCTGCCTCCAGAGGGTCCGAGCCCCCTCACACTTTGTCCCTGCGGCTGGGCAGATACACAGAGGACTTGGGCTACGTTCTTAGAGATTCTGTTCTTGATGTGTGGAATTCACAGATTTCGCTTTATGGTGGTGGCAATGTGGCAGTTGTTTAGGGTGACTGAGTGAGAGAGAAGAGAGGGGTACAGTTCTGTAGGCAATCGTTAAGACATATTGAGAAGGAAGAAAAGGGGTGCGGTTCTGCAGTTGCTTACAACCATAACAGGCAGAAAATGAATCATGGGCTTCGTTACTCCCAGCCTTCCCACTTCAGGCAACTTGTGAGGACTTCTGCCTCCAAACAAAGGTCTCTCTTTAAGGTAACTTGTCATTGGAACCTTCTTCATGCCTTTCTAATGAGCAGTAAGTAGGTACCTATGATTTATTAGTATGTCTGGTCACAAACTCTACAGTGTAATTAATGTACTGCAGATTTTTGGCTCATTTTATAGCATAATCTGTGGCTGTTAAAGTGTTTCAGGGAACTGTGGAGGCCAAGCATGTGGGTGGCCCTTTGGAGGTAGAAAGACGCAGGAATGGGGGAAGGTAAAATGAAAACTGCTGCTAAACATAGGGGGTTATTTTTATCAGGTTGTTTTTGTTGGGTTTTTTTTTTCTTTATTCTTGTAAGATCCCTTATGAGTATTAAAAAAAGAAAAAGCCAAAAGGTGTTGACATATGCTGTTCTTAGACTGTGAGCATTCAGATTCGTAGTGAGTGTCTTCCAGCTACTAACATTCATTAGGTGGTGGAAGCATGATTTGAGGTCAAAGAACAGCTTCTCTGTCTGAAATAGAGAAATCTTGATCATTTATTTTCCTTAGGAAAAAAAAATAATCAAAGCTTAGTAAACTCCTTTGGGGAGGGTGATACCCAAGACTTGTTTTTGTGAAGGCGGTCCCTGAATTTTAAATGTTTACGTTCCATTTAAGTGGTATCATTTTCCTCCTGACATTTGGACTTGGATTCAAATAGTTCCAATGCTTGTCCTACAGCTGCTTGTCAAGCGCTCTGGCTGCAGCAGGAAGGGAATCCTGTCGCATGACACAGAACTGTTTCAGTTTTGCCTGCCAGCCTGTGACAAGGTCAAAGCACAGCACAAAGCTCTGAGTTACAGATAAAAACAAGATATAATGCGTTTCTCAATACAGTTGCCTGGATTTGAAACAAATGTAGAAAGGGGACTTGTCTGCATTGCCAGAACTGTGAGGAAATGGTATTGCATTGTCCCCTTGCTGGAGTGAAGTTGTGGGAGATGCCAAGCACCTTGTAGCCCAAGGTAATTGAGTGGGCCTTGAGAATTCTCATTCAGACATTTTTCATGCCCAAGGATTTTGAACAACTGCTATGGATATTATTTCCTCATCAATAGATTTTAGCTAATTATGAAGTGATGTAGACATAATTGCTTGTAGTGGGCTTTTAAATGACGCAGTTGTTGTTGCTGCTGACTGCCCTATCTATATCCACACCTTCAGTGTTGTGGGTGTAATGCACATGTGGGGCTGTTTCTTCTTGTTTTTTCTTTCCCTTTTTTTTCTGGGCTTCTGAACACTCTCCTTCGTTTTGGAAAGGGACTGCACCGGTGCACGCAAATGAATTTTCACTGGCAACCCATTACGTGCGTGTGAATGCAGCTGCATTGCCAGCTCAGAGCTGAGCCTCAGAAAAAAGGGCAAAGCCTGAGCTTGGCAGAAGCACTTGGAGACCGAGGCATGGAGTTGGGTTTTTAATGGAATTTTCAAAAGGGGCTGAATTAGTTCATATCTGGGTTTTAAGAGGTTTAAAGGGAGCAAGGCAACTAGTCTGCTAGGAGATTAATTATTTACAGCAGCTTCAAATTACATTTTGCCATGTGTGACTGAGTGTGGCTATGACTATTGTCCCCCTTATCAGAACATGGACAACATGATGGAAGAGGCTAGCAAAGGATGTTCTTTTTTTAATACAACTTTGACATGAAAGCAGGATTCTGCAGTGGAACTGACAGCATTTAGCTTAAGTACAAAATAAATAGGAAAATGGCTTTGATCAGATCTAAGTATGGGGAATACAGAAGCTACATCTTTTAATTAAAAAAAAGCCAAACCACTTTAATCTTCATACCTTTACAGATAACAAAAAGGATCTCTTGGGAAGTGGGCACATTCTGTATTATTTAGGTGCTAAATTATCTTGTGTGTGTTGGAACTACAAGTAGATATGAACAAATAATGCAGTCAGTTTCTGTGCGGTGCTAAGCTTAAATTAAACAGTCCTTCTCACCAAATTGCTATACTTCCCGCTTCCTACCTGTGCAGACCTCAGAGTTTTGTGAGTGACAGAGTAATTGAAGTAGGATTTCCTATTGCATTCAGTACACTGGCTGGATTCATTAATGTCTGATATGCTACATGTGCAAGTGAAAGATTTTTATTATTTTATTCAGGTGAATTTTCTGCTGTCTTATTATAAGATTTCACAGTATCATCTTTTTTTTTACTGTGGCGCTAACACTCTTTTTTTCTTTCTTTCTTTTTTTTTTCCCCTTCCCCCACAAGCCAGTCTTTCTGGATTCAGGAACTTATCCTAAAGTTCCTGCAGGAACTTGGTATCATCAGAATATCTGTTTTGTTTGGTTGCTTATTAGAAAATTATTGACAAGAGGATAAATGTGTGCACACACAGGTAGCAAGTCTGTGTCAGATTTGTCGTCTCAGACACTGGGGTTAGAGAGCAAACATTTGATCAGGGTTTGCAGTTCTCTAATAACTGTTCTTACCCCTTAGAGAGATACCTGCCTGGCTGAGAGCACAGGCAAGTCCCAACTGCACGTTCAGCTTTGATCTGTGCAGGTGCACACTGGAGTCACGGCAGACATACTCCCTTGGCTGTGTCAAGGGATAGATCAGTGAAGTTGTTGATTCCAACCTGCTGGAAAAACGATACAGCTCTGGTCCTGTAAACTCAGTTGTAGGCATGTGAGAAGGCATACTCATGAGGGACGTTTGTGTCCCTCCCTCTCTGTCCTTGGAAGGCTCAAGGGGGAGTAGTTTGGCATTGCAAGTAGACCTGTTTATGAATAAGACACTTTAATTGTTATCTAAAGCTGTTGTTTTTTATGTAAATATGGCTGTTATGCTGAGGATGAATATACACATTAATGAAGCCAGTTATAAGAATAAACAATTCTATAGCTATCAAAAGCTGTAAACTGTGTTCTTAATCCTGCAAAGGAACTGCAGGTAATTCTTTCCTTGTTTTCTCTGTGTTCCTACTTTCTCACACATCTATTTAGAGAATGATTTTGCTCCTAACGTCCAGTTGAGGCACTGTAGAATAAAACAGGGCAGTGGAATTCAAGAGCAACTTACAGCCTGTATAAACCCACTAAACCTGTAACTGTAATAAATAGGTGCATCAGTCAGCTCCAGATCTAATCTTGCAGCTTTTAACAGAAAAAGCTCATGGTAAAACTCACTCTGTGAACTGAGCAAAATGGGAGCAATGTATTCATCTGTTCCTTTAATACAAGGCTTCTGTTCCTTGCAGGTAAATCAAAGGTTCACTTGTAAAGCATGTAAAATTTACCTGCCAGTAAAGTTAGTTAATGAGAATATTGTTATTAACATTGTCTTGGTTTCAGCTTGGATAGAGTTAATTTTCTTTCTGGTAGCTGGTACAGTGCTAAGTTTTGGATTTGGTATGAGAATAACGTTGAGAAGACACTGATGGTTTGAGTTGTTGCCAGGTAGTTGTAGTGCCTACCTTAAGGACTTGTCAGCTTCTCACACCCTGCCAGGTGCACAGGGAGCTGGGAGAGCACAGGCAGGTCAAAGGGATATTCCCTATTGTATAAACATCATGCTCTGCATGTAAATTTTGGGGGGGGTTGGCCAGGGCACCATCTCTGCTCAGGGACAGGCTGGACATTGGCTGGTGGATGGTGAGCAGTTTCACTGAACATCACTCACTTTGTGTATTGTCTTTTTTATTTTTCCTTTGCTGTCATATTCAACTGTCACCCTCTTGCCCAGTCTCCTCTTCATCCCACCACAGGGAAGGTGAGGGGTAAGTGAGTGGCTGTGTGGTGCTTAGTTGCTGTCTGGGGCTAAATTACAACACACATCTAAGGGAAGAATGTTGAGAACATCTGAAATTCCCTCCTGTTTTATAGACTTCAGATAGTTCAGGTTTTTTTCCTCTTTTAAATTAAAGACATTGAATATCAAAAGAACCTCAGAAGATCAAAAAAAAGCCTGCCTGTACTTACTTTAGTGTTAAATTTTCAGTGATTTCTTTTGGAATCTGCTGTTTATCAGTAAAATCAGTTTGAGACTGATAAATGAAGATGGAGATGGCTCGCCTTACTTCTTGAGCATCTGTTGTTATAGCTATGTGCTGGTCTGCTTGCATCACATCTAATCCAGTTTCTCTTGGCTGCCCAGAAAGGATTAGGATGTTTATACAACACTCTTTTTACTGGAGATACAAAATCAATATTCAAAATATATTGGTCCTGGATATTCCAAAATCCAATGGAACTTTCAGTATACACCTGTACAGTTACCTATGCTAAAACATTTTGGTCACTAGAATTAGTTGCAATGGGTAAATGATGTAGTCTGACTTAGTCTCACAATTAGTTATTTTTTCTTTAATGAAGCAAAACCTATGTGATGAACTAATTAATTGTATAACATACCTTTTATATACTCTTTATGCTACACTTTCATTCATACTCTAATAAGGACTTCTGCTGGAACAGATTTTATCTACGTCTTTCATTCCTATATTGTGAAAGTATGAATTATTTTGAATGTGAAAATATTATTATTACATGGTAAGAGTACCCCACTTAGCTGTTTGGAATAGGAGATAATGTGGCAGATACTCATGTTGTTTTAGCAAATATCAGTACTTTCAGCCCAACTTTAAAGTGTGTTTCTGTTTCAAAAACCGATTCCAAAAATCTTTGTATTGTTGTTTTTTTGTTTGTTTTAACAGATCAGGTATGTTTTCATGTGCATATATTCTTTATGTCAAGAGGTTTTTTGTGTTTTCTTCGGTATTGTTTTTTTCATCAGCTTTAGATTATAAATATATGTCTAAATATAATACTCTAAGTTTGAAAAATGGGTAGACATTGGGGTTGGAAATGTTATTAAATACTCATTTCAGTGTTTCTTAGTTTGGTGCCTATTTTCATATCTGAATTGATGGGATAAAGGCTTTATCAGAGGAAAAAAGGTTTAAATTGAGTGGGTTCATAACTATCTTTTGCTACAGTGGTTCTGTAGAGGTCAAATTATCGCACTGACACACATTTCACTGATACACATCCTGTTTCTTAAAAATCTTATTGCTGATGTCAGTTAGCTGTGGTTGCTTGAATTACTTTCCTAGCCAGACCACTCACTCACCAGAAAACCACCTAATCTTTTGTTTCCAAGTATAGGGTATAGGGCATGTTTGTTTCCATTAGGGAGTAGGAATACAGTGTATAAACCTGGCAAGTCATGTTTGAGAATGGTGGGTTTAAATTGGCACAGGTGCTGAGCTGGGCAGGAGGAGGGGAAGCCATTGCTGCTGTAGAAGGACATCAGAAAACTTGGCTTGCAGCTAGTGAAACAAAGATATAGAAAATACATGTTGAATTCTCTGAACTGTTCAGTTCAGCAAATACTGAGGAAGAAAAATTGCATAAGCAAAACGACCAATTTGGGAGATAAATGGACAGAAATTGAGTGTTAATACATTTTAGGCTGGAAATTGGAAGTAGTTTTCTAATGAGGAAAGGAATATGGTGGTGAAACAAGAATAATAATTGTGGAAAAGAGGATTAAGTTTGGACATACGAAGTCACAAATAAAGCTTTCAAGGAGACCTGTTCCATTGCTTATCCAGTGTTTAATTGCTTTTTCTCAAAGCAACAAATTTACAGCCTGGGTTTATCTGAGTATTGATGTGGCTTCCTGCAAAGGAGGTTCGTCTTTCATGAGACAAATGACACAGACTGAAAATAGTCTCCTCTTAAATGTAGTATTCCAGTAATTAAAAAATGATTGTGTCCTTTGTCATGTGGGAAAAAGGCAGAAACATGGCCTGTGGTGAGGCTTATTCATTGCTGCAGGACTATTTCCTAAATAACGGTATCAGTGAAATAAATTTTTAATTAAAAATGTTGGGAATTTGTAAAGGAAAAGTAGAATTTCTCAGTCAAAACATGATCAAGTTCTGTCAGCTTGACAATGGCACATGCATGCCGTGGTATTGCTGTTCATGGTGAGCGTGTGGAGCATTGTGGCTAATTCTGGAGCGCTGTGTTGCAGCGCTGTTGACAACATGTCTTGCTGCATGGTTAAGTATTCCTCATCACTTTCTATCACAAGTCCTTTGATTTAACTAAAAGCATTAAAAAAACCCCAAAGTAAAACCAAGTCCTTCCCTAAGTGTACAACAGCCTTTACTTGTGCTTTTCCTTCTAAAGACTTGGTTTTGGTACAGCCCACCAGTCACAACCATTTACTTTACCCTGGAAGCAGGTGAGATGACTTTAAGCCCTGTGCCAGCTGAAAACGTGACTGTTTCACATTAAGCTGATTCCTGTTTGTATTTCACTCTCATGTTACCTTACGCTCCTCTTCCTTTGGGCTTCTCCTTTAATTTTTCTGCTACTAACTCTGGAGTGGTGGTCTTGGTGCATTTATTCCACTTCTGATTCAGTGAAAAGTAATCATGCTGAATAGGTTGATATAGGTGTAGCTTAAGAGACAATTAATGCAACTTTAATATAAGAATTTTCATAGTTTTAAGAATAGACTGGTTTAAGAGAAAACTATGACTGTGTAAGCTGCTTGTGAGAGCAGATGCAAAACTTAACCATAACAGTGCATCAGTAACAGCCTTGAAGATAAAGAAGTAAGAATTGGTGTGTTTTTAGGAATATATTAGTTTTGAATTTTAGCAGAATTTGGCTGTAATCACATTAGCTGTTTCATGAAAGCGGCTACAAAACTTAGCCATAATAGCGCAACAGCCTTGAAACCAGAGGAAGTAGGAGATTGAGGAGTCCTAAATAATAAGACTAACGACCAATTAAAAGATAGAGAATATCTTGTTTTCAGTGAAAAACTAACTAGTTGGTGCAGGTGTTGGGAGCCCAGATAAGCATGGAGAAACCCGTAAAGAGCATGTGCTGAGAGAGAGGAACACATCCAGCCNATTGGGAGGAGCGATCCCCTGTGTGCCCAGCGCTGCAATAAAGGATACCTGCTTAACAGTCACCAAGGCTATTGGGGTTTGATTCTGGCTTTCCGAGGCATCACTTCCCCACCTCCCCGTCCCACTCCCCCCCCTTGGTGTTATGCTTGTCCTCCTGGCTATGCGGTTTAATATTTCTAATCTTCATCTCTGTTCCTTTTGATGTCTGTCTACTCTGTTCTTTATTTCATCTTTTGTAAGCTTCCTGATAGCTTGTCTTTTGCTCCTGATCTCTCCTGATAGAATTGCTTTTGTAGGATTTCCTTTTTTTGGCTGGTTCATGGTATCTTAACCAAGTTGAGTATTTTTTTCCAAGTGAATAGTTTTATCCAGTGAAAACTGCACTTTTAGTCAACCTGAAACCTTTGACTGTTTTACAATTGGATGAATATTTTTGGACCTTCAATTTTAAGAGAACCTCCACAAGAACATTTGTTGAATTATATCCAAAATATTTCTGAGTCTGGATCTATCAGGAGTGTAGCAGCATTTGTTTGGAGGAGGTACCTGATAATTTTCTGAAGCCTGTGGCAGTCACAAAATTTACTAAGTAGGTTTTCATGTCTAGGAAGATAAAGAATGAACAAAGAGAATTTTAAATGGATTTTTTTTCCTATTCTTTTCTGCTGAAGCTGTTCTGTGTTAATATTTATATTCTTATACCCCAGGACATAACGTGAGAATGATATTGCAGTCAGGATGATCTCAGTTCCAGACCTTATTCCAGTGATTATTTAGTTAGATGCTAAAAAGCAAAGCTGCAAGTGGGGGACAAGCCTGCACAAGAATAGCTTACCTTTTAAAGTCTGGGGGAATGCCTTGGAGGTACAAAGAGGGGATCTGAAGTCTGCTTTCTGGAGGAATCATCCAAACTGTATAAAAGTAGAAGGAACAGAAGGAACTCTTTTTTGAAATCTTAGATACAGCTCTTAGGTGTGCAAACACATATTTTGGGTTTTTTTTGGTTTCTAGCCCTAAACATCAACAAAAAAAACTGAAAATGTAATGAAATAATTTTGCTTTAAACTTATCAAAACAGACTGTTTCAACTGCAAAGCATTATATCAAATCCTACTTCTAGTTTTGCCTGAAACACATTTTCAGGACTTTGGCCAATGAATTGAAACCACTAATGTGTTGAGCCATACTCTAAACCAAAATGCCTAGTCACCTTCGTTGTCAAATTCCTTAAGCACTGTGTCAACAGCAGCTCTGCATTCCTTAGAGCTTTAGTCATGTATTTATATAAAACTTGGGCATCTGGAATGATAACTAATAATCTCCTTTAACAGGAGCAGTTGGCTAGCAATTTACTTTTAAATCTCTACCCGAGTCTAGTATCTTGGCTGAGAGATCCTGGTGTGTATCCAGTAACTCTAACCAGATACTTTGTTCAGTGGTTAATTTCTTATTTTTTGGTGAGAACAACTTTATAAAGCTGCCATTGTTATTAAACTATGCTGCAGTGCTCTATTGTCTCCTATTGTGAATACACAAAAACGTTTCCTATAAAATTCAAATGTTTTTAATTTTTTTTCCCCATTGGAAAAAGAAAAACAGAACTTAAAGGAAACTGGATTTTTTTTAGCTATGTTGTTGATGGCATAAACCATAAACTATCAAGCTATGTTCATGGGTCAGTGAGCACTTCATGACTGGAGATGTATGAAAGCCTGCTGAGAGAACACATCACGCCCTATTCTTGTTTTAGCGTTCTATCCTTCTGTCATTCAGTTGTTTGAGAGGTGTGAGATTTCTATTTCCCATGCCATCCCTTTTTATTATTTTTAACACCATCTTATCTATCTGAACATCTTCCCTCTTG